>VXBU01004543.1:952312-1229023 GCA_013400315.1 Bombycilla garrulus | reverse complement strand
TCGCCTTCCCGGGAACGGCTGCGGGCAGCCCGGCGGTGTTGCCTAGAGAGGGAGCGAAGCCGACGCGCGGCACCGGCCGCCCCGTCCTTCACGGACGAGCCGGAGTCCGAGCGCCCCGGCTCAATCCCCGTTCAGCCGGTGTGTGTGAGACAGCGGGCTGCGGGGCTGAGGCTTGCGGGGCTGAGGCTTGCGGGGCTGAGGCTTGCGGGGCTGAGGTTTGCGGGCTGCGCCGCTCACGCTCGGCGGNGGCCGTTGGCGGCGCGGGGCTCGGGCGGGAGGCGGCGGGACGGAGGGCAGAGGGCTGAGGCGGGGACTGAGGCGGCGGGTCCGGGGCGGCCGCCCGCGCTGACAGCCCGTGTGCTGCTCGGTGCAGGAGAGCGGCGAGGGCCCGGCAGCAGCCGCAAGCGGCCATGCACTGTGAGCTCGCCGCGGGTCAGAAAGGCAGCGCCCGCGTCGAGGTGACCGACAAATGCCAGGGAGCGCCTCAGAAGGATCTGCCGCGGGTGACTCGTCCCGGCGCTGGTAAAGCTCACTTGAATCCTCAGATGTCCTTTAAAGTATCTGTCAGCAACGGCAGTGACCACGCGGAGCCTCAGCAGAGCCCCCCTGAAATGTCAGCACCTCTACTAGATTTCATCCCCAAACGACCCAGCATATTCGAGAGGATTCCGATTCTGCCCAGGGCGCAGGAGCTGCGATGCGCTAGAGGCTCGAAAGATTATTTCCAGCAGCAGAAACATCAAAGCGTGAAGGGTGAGTTTGAAAGTGCATGAATTGAACACTACCATCACCAGAAACCTACTGACCAAACAAATAAAAACGTAACAAGCTTTTCCCCTTCTCCCCCTCCCTTTTTGGTCTTCAGTGTTTTTTCTAACTTGTTTATTTAACTTCAAGCTTTAAAACTTTTTTTTCCTGAGAACCTTGGAGGGACAGGATAAACCAGACTGTGCTTTGCCAGTGTGAAGCTGAGCGTCTCTCAATAGTATTTAAAAAATCCTGAGACCAGCATCTTCTTTAGTTGTCCTGAATGGGTGCTGCTCGTGTGGTCGCGTCTCAAAAGTGGTTGTTTTGGGGTTGGTGCTGAAGATAGGGCTGGTCTGTCCTGTGCCAGAGAGTGCGTGCATGGTGTTTGTTTGTGAGCGTGCCTGGCTGACAATAAGTGCCTGGTTCTTTTTCAGCAGTTTCACCACGGTTGCTTGGATTTTATAGTTTGTATTTCAAGGTATTACAAATGCTGGATTCAGGCGGTGAATCCTTAGACTTGGGAACTGCTGGTGCTGGAAAGGTCAAATTCTGCTAGTTAACAAATGCCTGATTTTCAGCTGTCCATCGTTAAAGAAGTGGCACTGAAGTAGGGTTAGGAGCTGCCTACTAAAAATCTGTTAATTACACTTTTCAGCTGAAACTTGTTAACTCAGCTGAAATTTGTTAATCAAAATCTAGTTTTAAAATAATCCCTCTAAGGTCTCTCTGGGTGGACTCAGAGGGAATTGGAGCATTTCTTCGTGCTATAAAGTCACTTGCAGAGACATATGTACACCTAAGGTTATTAAAACAGTGTCTTCTGTAATGTTAAAAGGTAATTATCTTTTTTCTCTTCCTATCAGACCATTCCCATCCTCTATTTTAGATATGTCCGTGCAGTTATCTTGTCGGTGTAAGACTGTTCTCACTGGGATTTTTTCCAGTTCTGTCTATTCTCCTGAAAATTAAAAGTAGGCTGCATGTCCTTGGACTAGTGACATTTTCTTTTGTGAGCTTGTTACCTAGGGTGATGGCACCTTTCATTGCCATGAAGTTATGTTAATGAACACCTCGATCTGTGCTAGGTCTGTCCTACAGACTCTAGGATGTGTTTGTTCATCACCACTGAATACAGACAGAGTGGAGCAGCAGGTTATAAATTACCTTTTTTATTTTTCTGTTTGTTAATGCTGCAATTCTTCTCTCCCGATCAAAAAAAAAAAAAAAAGGTTTGTTAATGTTTGGCAGGAATGAAATGAAGGTCTGTTACACAGGCTCTTGTTTGGAGGGGGGAGAAGGAGGATTCACATAGTAAAAAGGGAGAGCTACAAGCTCTTGTATCACTGTGCTGCTGCAGCTGCTGCTTGTGGAAGGGACTCAGGGGGAGTTCTAGTCCCTTCTTGTCCCATGGGTGAGGTTGGTGCCACTTGACAGGGTTCATACTGGCTTAAAATCCTGCCCATGCATTGCCCTGTCCAGGCAGACTGTTGAAACACTTTCAAAATCTTTTTTTTCCTTTGAGCTGTTTAGCTCTCTTTTCATGCATATCCCTCTTGCTGTTGCAGAGGGCAGGGGTGTAGAGAGGGAAAGAAGAAGAATTTAATTTTGCATTCACTTGGCACTGTTACAGGAGATGTAGGTGGGCATAGGAGAAGGTTCCTAATTCATCTTTCCTGACTGATCAATTCCCCATTTTCACCACTGGGGGGGAAAAAAAAAGTGTTTTAAAATTTGCTGCTGTTTTTGTTTAGTATGTTTTCTGTCTAGGGTGTTACCTTGTGGTTACTTCAGCCGTATGGGTGACTTGAGTCATGGGAGTTAAATAGGAGGTGTCCATGGGCAGGACAGGATTCATTTAACTGAGCAGGAGGATTTGATGGATAATATTGGATTTTTCTAAAGTCAACACTGAGTTTTTTTGGGTGGCTTCCTGTTGTTTGTTTGTTGGGGGTTTTGGTTTGATTTAGCTTTCCTCCTCCCTCCCCCCTGAGAAGACATTGTCAGGAGGAGTTAGGGAAAGTAAAATTCTGAGTTTGATTTAAAATATGTGGGATGTGCTGCTCCTTCTGACCTGGACAATGTCAGCAAGTGCTTTAATGCCCACTGGTGCATCTTGGGGTGCTCACTGTGCTCCAGCTCACAAATCAGAGTGTGCCTAAAGCAGGCCATGCTGCAGACAGGAGAGCTGCTGCTCTTCCAAGGAGCAGTGCAAACCATCTCCCACCAACCCTGCTTCTCTCAGGACGACAGAGGACCAGGATAGCTGCCTGTGGATGTGATACACCAAGATAAAGCTAAGAAGTGGAAGTGAGGGAAGTACTCAGATTTACCCAGTGAAAGGTTTTGGGGAGGAAACTGATGACAGCTTGATTTCAGACCATCGTGCCGTGCGTCTCCTGTTCTCCAGCCCGGAGTGCCATGCACCCAGTAATTCCCTCTGCAGTCTGGGTTAGATTACAGAATGTGCCTCCTGGTTTTGGTTTATCCACAGTTGAAAGCTGCAAGTAGGGAGTGTAAAAGATGCTCTCTAACAAGAGCAAAACTGATTTTAATAGTTGCCTGTAAGGTTTTTTTTCCCTAAATAAATCTTACTTTTTAATTTTTTTTTCCAAAAAGAATTAATCAAAATGATACACTGCTCTACTAATAAAAAGGGCAGCTTTGAAGTAATCACAATGGGGAAGAAGTATCCTGCTGTTGTAATGTTTCTGTGGTGGTACTCTGCTGCTTCAGTGTTTAAGTTATGATCTGCAAAATGCTTCCATGCCCGAGCAAGTCTTTTGGACTTTCTGAACAGCCAAACAACAACTTGAGGGGTTGTGGTGACGATTATTTCTGGGAATTGAATCATTTGGATTTAAAATTTTCAGGATGGAGCTGTTGGCTGTTTGCTGAGAATGCCAGTATTTGGAATTGTCCTTCATGTTTGTTCTGTTTGGGAGCTGTTTAAAATAAATGCCCAGTTTTCACCCAGCCAAGCCCTTCTGATGTGACTGGTTGTGATTGGCAGCGTGCTTTTCTTGGTCGATTTCCCTGTGTGTCACGAGGCAGAGTATTTGCATACAGACACTGCTTTTTAGAGGCATTTGGCATAGAGTAACTGTACCATAAGGTATGAAGTCCATTTTACAGTGTTTTCCTGGGATTCTGTGTGTTTGGTACCGTGTTGTTGAATTTCATGCTACAGTATTACAGTTTGGAAAGTAGCACAGGGCAAAAGACTTATTGTCTACAGGGAAGAAGTTTTTGGGAAGGCTTTAGTGGTGACAAAAGAGTAATCTATAAAGTTGCCAAATATCTTAGTTTCTAAATGGCATTGATTATGGTTGTTACCAGGAAACACTCCTTTTCATTCTTTTCCAGTTTTGTTCAGTGTACCTAATTCATGACTCAGTAGAAATGACGAGATTTATCCTGTTAGCTGTGCCACTGGGAAATCATCCAAATGGCCCGGACCTTTGCAGCAACCACTTCAGATATTAACTTACAGTGGGCAAAACAATAAGCTGGTCAAGTTGCAGTAGTTGGATGTTTCCTTGTTGAGAGTATGTTTTATTCAGACAAGGAGAAAACGGCTTGGATTTTTTTTTTTGTTTGTTGTTAACTGTAGCTGCTTTCAGCAAACATACAACCAATGTATTGAAATGTACTAATTTCCTCCTGCTGTTGAGAAGGAGGGGTAAATCTTGCCATTTAATCTCCCTGTGACAATTTCCTTGGTTTTCAGGACTGTCCTTGTGAAAGGAACAGTTTATACTGTTGGGATCTTAAGCACAAGCATATACTTTAGTTCTGTGACTTCCTAGCTGAATTGACTGGTCTTGGGCCTGATCTTGCCATTTTCTTTTTTACACCTTATCAGTGTTCACCTGAATTACCCTGCTGGAGCAAGTGCAACTGCCTAGAGCTGATGAATATGATATGAGCTGATAAGGAGACAGGTTCACTGGCATGGTGATCTCTAAACTCTCAGTTTTATTTAGAGCTGTAGTAATAATTATTTATTTCCACTCTAGTTCCTTTGCTGCATTTGTACTCTGCTGTAAAAAGGAATTGAAAGGTTAGACTGAAGAGAATGTGCAGTTACAGAGCTATATTTTTATTTCATGATCTTTTTTTTTTTTTGCCTAATTTTGATTAGTAAGGGGAGAAAGGAGAAGAAGCTGCAAATTGGAGAGAGTGTTCATAAATTCATTTGGAATAAATTGTGACTGTCCTCTCCTCCCTTAAACTGCCTATAATGCTTACTTGTCTTGAATAGGGAAATAACTTTCAGTTACTTGCTGCTGAAGGATGTTCTTCTAATGATTTGTGTTGCAAAATCAGTCACTGACTTGAAGATGGGACTTTAATTTAAAAGAGGTTTAATTATATCTAATCATTAAATCCATTGTAATTTAGGAATCGTTAGTGGAGAATATTTAGCAAATAGAAACCAGGAGATCTAATGATCAACCAGTCATATAAAGGCGTTCAGTACTTATAAAGTAAAAGCAAAAAAAACCCTCTTTTCTGCTTCATGTAAAAAACTACAGCTACTGGAAAAGCTGAAGAGAATAAATGCTGTATCTGTTTTAATATTGTGTGGAATTATGTGGAATAGCAGATAATGTCAGATTACTCACAACAAGGAAATAAGTCTAATCATTGGAAGAAAATTTTTTCTTTGATTTTAGTTTTGTTTGAAGGGATAGAAGTTCAAAATAAGAAAGCACTTGTTCTGTCTTTAAAATGTTGCAACAATGGAGGTTAAGGTTATTATATGCTGGGCTAAGTGGAGTGAGAAGAAAATATCCTTTCTTCTCTTAGAGTAAGAAAAAAATTCAAGTCTGTATCTTGCAAGTGGTTAAGTATGTGCATTACTGTTCCTATGAGCAGTCTCATCAATTACAAAATTTTGGACATAGATCATTCTAAATTATCATTTAGATATAACTGAAGACATTATTTGTATCTTAAGAGTTCAACCCTGTATATACAAAAACTGTCAAGTGTATGCTTAGGATCTTTAGTATATTTGAGATTATATTCTGGGAGGGCTTCAAGTTTCTTTTTAGTGAAACTGCTAAATTTAAAGTGTTTGTCTTCTAGGGGACTGTGCTACTTCATTGCAGTAAAGTGATTT
The DNA here is from genome assembly GCA_013400315.1 of Bombycilla garrulus. Taxonomy (NCBI): domain Eukaryota; kingdom Metazoa; phylum Chordata; class Aves; order Passeriformes; family Bombycillidae; genus Bombycilla; species Bombycilla garrulus. The sequence continues at coordinate 1,223,151 of VXBU01004543.1, read as the reverse complement.
TGGTTTTTGTTGAATAAGGAGGACAGAATTTTTCCCTAAATTATTAATATCAGTAGGAGTCTCGCCACTAACTTTAGCTGGGTCAGTATTTCATTCCTAATATTATAGAAGCTCTTTTTGCACAGGGAAAAGCTTGTAGAACAAATAACAAGTTTCTATTAAATCCATCTCTAAGCTGGGAAGTGGAATAACGTATGGGCTATGAGAGAAATCTGCAGTACTGTGAATATAATTTCCATGTTCAGTACCATAGTTACCATTTTTCTGGAAATTCTGCTGTTTGGTGATTTTAGAACTGTTGAAGATGTTGATGGCAGGGTAATTGGAGAGTGAAAATAGATGTAAACCACTCCATTTTGCACTCCAGATTTCTATCACTGTATGTCAACAAGCTTGAACCAGGCGTGCAATCTAGTAATCATTTCACAGTGCCTGAAACGGCTTTTAATAGACTGGCGTTTGTTTGCTCTTTTTTTTTTTGGTGTTTTTGTTGTTTTTTTTTTTTCCCTCAGCCACCCGACGTTGTTTCCCAGCACATTGCTGTAACTCGGAATACAGGGTTCCAAGGCGAGGGCAGCGCTCACTGACTGTGCTACGGCGTAATCTTGCCCCACAAATGTGCAAACAATAGCAAAAGTATGTGTTTGGGAATATGGCCCAGCTGTTATCTTCTGCCGGGAGCAGGGAGCGTTACAGTGACATAGAACGACCAGTTAGAACCACTCCGGCCGTTTTATTGCCTGGAAATGGGGCGTGTAAAGAAAAGCAAGGGCCGGGCCCTGCGCTCAGATAACCATCGGTGCACACTAGCGCGGCGCTGCCTTTCTGCACAGGCTTTGAAGAATAGAGGCAAAGAGTTCCCCTTTTTCCTTCCCCTCCTATTACATTTCTGGCACCCTGTATGTGAAATCTCGGTTGGGACCTGAACTTTCTGTTCTGAGAATCTGTGCTTCACTGGTTACCTGGAACAAGGACTTCTTTTTTTTTTTTTTTTTATTTTATTACAGTCATTAGGTTGACTATATGAAATGATTGTTAATGATTATTTGTAGACAGAGGACTGCTTGTAAAACAGGCGGGACGTTGCCAGAGCTGCAATAGGAAATTGATCCAAATTCTGTGTTTTAGGTTATTTTAAGGTTGTGAGCATTACAAGGTTGATCTCGGTCAACTCCCAAGTGCTTAAGATCTTTTTATTTAAAGCAACTGTTTTGCTTTAGCTCTAATAATTATGTTTGACTTCCCCATCATTATGTTTGAACGTAAATGTGATTATCTTTCCGAATGGATTGGTAAGGAGCGCCGTGATTGAATTTACGGCACCAAATTTATTCTAAGGGTTAAATGAATGCAAAACATCATAAACTGCACTTAATTCTGGCATTTACGTGTGTTATAAGAGGGCTTTGTGAGAGCTACGGAGTTGTTAGTTGTTTTACAATGAGGAGAAAGCAAATTCATTCTTACATCTTGTTTGCATATTAGCCAGAGGGAAAAATGACACTTAGGCGACATCATCAAATACAATAAAAAACTAACTTTTTAATACAGATGTCCATTGTTGTTTTAAGGGCTTAAGGGGGTTGGTGGTTTGGTTTATTTTGAAACTTGCTGAACTATATGAAGTGTGTCTCCAGGGGCCTGGTATTTTAATACCTTGTAGAAGGTTGTATAACAGTAGATGATGTATTTTGCCTGCCTTGCAGTGCTGTAAATAAATTACATGTGCTAGCTTGGGAGAACGTATGTGAGGTGTAAATCAAAAGCTAATATAAGAGGCAAAATACCAATTAGTGATGTCTTGCAACAGGTTAGAGTTTCTTTACTCATTTATCTATAATCAAGAGACTTAAGAGCAGTAATACGTATAAAAACGTTAACATGAGGCTTTTCCCTAGGAGGGGTCTAGGATTATTTAAAATAAGTGCTGTGATTCACTGCTTTTTCACAATTTGCTGTGGTTAAGTCACTTAAATACTGAAGTCAACAATCCCCTAGGCAAAGAAAGATAATATAATTTTAAGAGTATTGTTAAAATTGAAATGTGATAGCTTCCACTCTCTAATCCTATCTAAGTCTTGGTTGTATTAAAAGGAAAATAGATACATGTGTCAGTTTTGGAGCATAATCTTTCTTTTGAGTTTAAAGGATGATAAATGTGCTTCAGACAAGCAACACAGCAGTTTATTGGTATGAATGTTTTGCTAAATGCTACATGCTTAACGCAATCCCCATTCCTTTATAATAAGTTTAAATATTAATTCTTTGGAATGCTAGATGCCTAAAGCTAGATAGAAATGCTGTGCAGTTTCAGATATCTAGGAGTGGGCTTGTGAAACAGGATATTTAACTGGGAGAGATGAGTAGCACATTTCAGAGTTATTCGGGCAGAACAACAATGCAAGAGGATGACTTAAAAAGTTACAAAATTGTTTTCTGTGCAAGAGGCTTAAATACCTTCGAGTTATTTATTTGAACCACAAGAGCAGATTTCCTATCTCTGTAGGTTCTAGATTGCATTTTTTATTATTATTTTGTTTAACTTCTTAGCTGCCTGCCCCTCTCTAAAGCAGCTGGCTTTGATTTAACCTGAATCCTCTACCGAGAGGGAGTGATCAGTCATGATGACTGCGAGTTGTGCTCTTTGATAGAACATCTCTGTAGTGACTGAAGAGAGAAAACTAAATAGGACAGGAGCGGTGCTCAAGGAAAGCAGCAGTTTGTATTCAGAAGGACTCACTCCACTCTAAGTCAGCACTTACTGTTCCTTATGTAAGTCCTGTCTGTCCCAACCCCCATCTGTGCTGGACAGAGGAGAGAGAGTTAAAGTGAGAACAGATAAAAGAGGAAATTTCTGTTTTATTACCCAGTATTTTCTGGGAAAATCCCAGAAAGGGTTTAACAAGGTTTCATAACTCTTGCTTTGCCCTGCTGCTCCTGCTGAAATTGCAGGGAGTTGACTTCAGGAGGAGGCCAGTATTGAATATTTTTGAAAATTCCTTCCCTGCTCCTTTGAGACGCAGAAGAGAAGATACATGTGTTAAATTCTCTCCTGGAGAAAAACGTGTGCAAGCACTTGTAGCCCAGTAGCTCAGGTGCCAAGGTCAGTTAGCACAGCGTGTGTTTGGCATAGCCAAGAATAAAGTACCTGTTGGGTGGAAAATTTCTGCCCCCCACCCCCCAGTTTTCTGGGTTCCTCCTGCCTCCCAGCAAGTGGCAGTCTCTTAGGGTGTGTTGTTGTTGAGGCAGAAATCACCCGATGGACTGGGTGTCCCTGAGCTTTTGAGGTGCAGGTGGCTACTGCAAGGTTCCCAAGATCCTCATCACTTCGGCAGAACAGATTTTGCACACAGCTGAGACTGTCTCCAGGACTTGAACAAGAAAAAGCAGCACTAAATTCCTTCTTTCTGGATATCTGATTGTTGTAATGTTCAGTTTCCTTGAAGTTATCAGAGCTGGTTTATGTTCAACTGAAACTGAACTGGCCTGATCCCATTGTCCCTAACTGTGGTGCAGATCTGAAGAGATGCCATTTTAAATCCAAGAGTGGATAAAAACAAGGCGGACTTGAGCTCTGGAGGGCTTATGCATAAAAATCTTTCCTCTAAGTATGGACTCAGTTCATTTGGCGAAAGAAAAAGACATCTCACGTTTTTAATCTGAACAGTTTGCTTCTTATTTTTCCTTCAGCCAACTTACCACAAATTGGCTTTTATTCCTTTTCTTTGAGTTCTTGAACTATTCGAGGTTTGCTGAGATGTCATAGTTTTGTGGGGATAATCTACAGACAATGTGTGGATGGTTCTCCTTTCAGAACAAAGATCCCCATGCATTTCAGCATCTCTCTGATTTGGATGAATATGCAGGAAATTTTAAGGGGATATTTACCCCTGGAGTCCACTTGCTCTTTCTTAGTGACCTTTTCTTTCTACTCTCTTGGCCTCCTTACTGTGCCACTGTGCTGTTAGTTTATTTTTAAATGTATATATAAAGGGTTGTAACTTACTTGAATTGTGGGCTAAATGAGTGGAAGCATGGCAACTGGTGTAAATAGCTTTTGGTCTGCTGAGTGTGTAAATACTTGAAATCTGTCAGGGTGATTTGTCTGGCTTTTATTGGAATCATTATTCATATGAGATCCCCTTTCTATTATACTGCATCCTGTCAGAAGCTATTAGGCAGAGATTGCTGGCATAAGTACTCAAACTGCTTTGTCAAAATGCACTTTTACATCTATGGCTTTACATTAGCCAGTTCCATAGGTACTTTTACAGGTGGGTATGTTCTGCAAGATTAGTCATAGAAAGCTAATATGAAGGGACCAAATCCTAGAAGGTGAGAGAAACCACTGGGATGATTAATCATCAGCAGAGTTTTGAGCTGAAATGTACAATAACATTGGCTACAAGTGCAGCTTGTTTGACAAGTTAGAATGAAAACCCTGGTGTGTTGCAGACACTCAGTGGTACCCAGGTTGAATTTCTCAAAATGAGACTGATCTGCTTGGGGAATGTTCCTTGCTCAGGGCTAGTGTTAATTGCCAGCAATAGGTTTTTTTATTAGCTGCTGGAGAAGTTGCTGGAAGACTTGGAAATGAAGAACAGTGCACATCAGAGGTGATAAAGAAGTTTTATGCGTGGGGTAGATGTTTCTGCAGCAGGCAGTCACTTTGAAGAGACAGGAAGGTAGTTTTGGATTCTAGATTATAAGAGACTTGAGAGAAAACTTGGTGAAAAATACCCTCATAGCCAGCTAGCGTTTAGATAAAAATGTCTTATGACACTAGCTACCACTAGAGAAAACAGTCTGGGAATGGGATCCAGGTTGCAGTGTGAAGGCTGCTGACTGCAACATTTGCTAGTTTGATGAGCAGCCCTGATTGAGAATATGTTATATATGGTTAGGAGCCTCTGAACTGAGTGATTTGTAGATCAGAATTACAGTTTGTGTGTGTGGTGCCCACACATCTGTCAGAGGCACTGGTCTTGTTCTGCTGTCCAGAAGGAAATCTCCTGTTGCATCCTTTCTGAGCTGAGTGTGGCTGTAGGTTTTCTCTGTTGGTAACTAAATATTTTGTGAAATGAACCTGTTCTTCATCACCTTCTGTGTCTTCTAGATTGGTTTATTCTTCCACAGGGGTTATGTGGGCTTGACACTAGGAAAGATATTTTCTAGGACTGTACTGATTTTCTGACATATGGTGCCCAAGGATGGCGTGAGTTGTTTATCTCTGGAGTTTTTAAAGACAGGCTGGATGGAAATCTTACTGTGGAATGGAATTCTTCATGCCCAGCTCTCTTTCCTGTGACATTTTTAATTCCCACACTCAACTACTTAGCCACTTGAGAGTTAGGAGAGGTCTCTCAAGCTGTGATAGTCCAGGCTTCCATCCTCTTTGACTTGCTGAACAAAGTTCAGATCCCTCCTTGTCTAACATTGGTGTTTCTGGGCACTCATTTGTTTGTCAAGAAAACACTGAGAAGGCATACAATAAAAGCCAGACTGAGTGAAGGGCTCGAAGAGCACCAGTTGGGAGAGCCAGTGGTGGGACAACTGGGCATGGAAAATGATTGATTTTATGTGCAAAGCAGTTGTGAAATGTTCTGTGGCATTCTGGGGACATGCCATTGCTAACAAATGATTGCCTGTTGGGGATAGAAAATGCCAGCCATTGTTCTGAAGAAGGAAATAGCCTTATTGATACTGAATTAGGCTCACATTGAATTATTATTCATTTGCAGTGCATCCTGTTTTCCAAATACAAAAATTAACTGAAGGCCTGCAGCGCTCTTGGCCTTCAGTTGTTGGTTGTATCTATATCCTTATGGTCCAGGTGGAGTTTAGGCTGTTTCCATCTGAGGATGGATTGTGGCAGTAGTTGGCATTGACAGAGCAGCTGAAGGAAGCTGTTAATCTTTTTAGAAGTTCATCAAACTAGTTCTTGTTTTATAACAAGCCTGAGAGTGAGGCTGGCAAAGGTAAATGTGTTGGTAGATATGACTTAACTTCTGGGATGCAATTTGAATTGTCACATTCAGTGTTGATGGCAGAAAAATAGTGGTATAGAAAACAATATTGTTTCATTTTGAAAGGAATATAAACTGACTTATCTTCAGAAACTGAGAACCACACCAGATATAAATATTTTGTACAGTGACAGTGTTTTGTATACAACTCTGAAAGTTTGAGTTTTGTTCCCAGTGTTACTGAATAGCTTCTGCTGAAATCCTGTCAGAAAAGCCACTATCAGTAAAGTTTGTTCCTTCAGTTTAAGGGAATATTTTTATTCAATAAAAATCAGGAAATGACTGGCATTTGATATGGATTTCTTGAGCAATCATCAGGAACTGGACAACAGCTATTTTCTTGTGTCATACATATGAGGCAGTACCTTGGCATGGAGGATATAAACTGTTTCTATAGATGGGAGGCTGTCACTGGAAAGCAGTGACACTGACAAGGATTGGCGTGTCACATCCAACTGGTGTGAGAAAATAACACTTCCAATGGGGTATGAGGTGATATGATACGTTATTGAAAATCTTAGGGAAGAGATGTAATTCTTCTGTAAATTATCACTCTGGTTACAGGAAGATTGATCAATGCTCAGACTTTCTTAAATGGCTTCTCCAAATCAAAGGATTTGGAGAAGAACTGGAAGATGCTAACCCATGTGTGGTACTCATGGTAATGGAAGATTACAGGGAATCTGGTCTGTTCCAGAGAGGCAGTGGAGGAGAAAATAAGTGATTCTTGAGGGTTCTTTTGAGTGCAGAATGGTATCTCATGGCTGGAAACTGAGAAGGATAAAACCAGAAGGAAGATGGGTTTTGACTGCAAGGGTAATTAATTTAAACCTGACACAGTTTAGTAAAGGATAAATCTGATATTCAGAGAGGCTTAATGCTCTTATGAAAGAATTTACAGATTTCAATCACAGACAGTTGCATTCAGTGGTAGAATCACTAGATGCACAAGCTGGACCATGACAAAGGTTTCCACTTGCAATCTGTAAAGGACTGGGTTCAAGGCCATCTCCTTCCAGATCTGGTGCTGCAGTTCCTTCATGTGCCTTCTGCATTGCAGTCCGTGGGCCTGGCATCCAGATGAGGCCAAATTTATGCCTTCCTTCTGGGTTTTGTGACAAAGAGCAGCATTGCCACAACCACAGTCACACAGTTTGGACAGTAGTTATGGCAAGGGAGTCACCAGCAGTTAATGTTTCCTGCAAACCCACCCTTTCTTTCCTCTTGTTATGTCTCTCCCGTCAGCAAACAGCACCACTCCTCCTGGACTAGACAAGTCTGTTCAGAGATGTGTGATGGAACCTGCTGTCTCCCAGGGCCTGGGCCGAGACCAACGAAAACCAAGAGCTGGGTACCCTGGACGCGTGGGGAAAGGATAACGGTTGTGACAGTCTCTTGCCAGGCACTGACGATTTTCAACATGAGTGTCTTCCCTTTCTTTGTTTTCTGAAAATGAAAACAAAGGCTCAGCCTCTTTCTTAGCCCGGCGATAGTGACATACTAACACAGTTATTACAGCAAACGTTTGGCCCTCTCTGGTCATGATGTTTTCTTTCTGTGGGGAGACTGAAATACTAACTCACAAATAATGTCTTTAGAAGTCATATTAGTCACACATTTTTAAGACATTCCAAAATCATACCAACCTCCTTCTGAGCTTGTCTGTTGCTACCAATGATTCAAAGTTTTGAAAACTCTCCTTTAGTTTTGATTTACATTTTGGTCTTGGGCACTTGTTATTTCTGGCAAATGCCAGCTCAGTTTCATTAAAGAAAAATCTGTTTTACAGCCACGCGGCTCAGATCTGCTGCGCTTCTAATAATTGATGGCTGGTTTCCTTATTTCCTGCATTGTAGAAAAATAAGGACCTTGTTAGATCCAAACAAGCCTGCATAAAGTCACAGTGTGAAACATCAGGTTGGGGGTGAGCAGAGCAGCTGTGGGCAGGTTTTACAACTTCGGGCTACAGTTGATCGAGGCAGCCAAGGGAAACCTGGAGATGCCCATGTGACTAAAATTCAGCTGAGTTCTTTGGCTCCCTGGCCCGAGATTTATATTTGTGACACCTTCCCCTCTGTCAGTCGCTGGGCCAGACACAAGTCTGTCTGTCTGTCTGTGTACCTGCGGCTCTGCACACCCCTGGAGTGGCCGCTGTGCCTGTTCCTTGCTGTGCCACCAACGGGACGTGTCTATTCCCAGTGCTGGCTGTCTTACTCCTACAGCCCACAGCAGTGAGAGTGTGTGCCCTGGGAGAAAGCAGCTGCCATGTGGTGGAGATGAAAAATCAAGAGCAAACACTTTCTGAATTTCTGCAAGCGGGCAAATTAATTTCAATCTGAACTGTCATCACAAGGGCCTTTTTTTCCTTCTCCTTTCCTTTGGGTGGTATCTTTGATTTATATTTCTGAATGAGGCAAGTGATCGCCCTTTGGTGCTAAGTTCAGTTTCTTTATAGATTTTCAGTTGCAGAGCCCTGCCAGTTTGGTTAATGTGGTAGCTTTTTTGGATTTGCTTGGGCTTTTTGTTTTATGTTGTTTTAACAACCGGTGAAATTCAATGGTGCCTGTGTTAATTGAAAACAATTATTAGTTTTAAGGAGCAGCTAATGTCTCTCAGGTATTGTTCTACAATGCAGTAAATGTCGGATGCTTCCTTGCCATTCTGTAAGCTGTAAGTAGAGACTGGATCCTGCTTCAGAGATTGATGGAGTTAAATGGCTCCTAGGAGGCCAAGCAGTGACACCTGAACAATGTCACAAACGATGGTGGTTCGTTTTTTATTTTCATGCATTTATCAGGTTTAGCCTGTTTCCTTTGAGAACCGGAAGGTTACTTTCAGGAAAGACAAATGTGTGATGACTCTCCTAGACATTCCTTTGAAGGACTTGCCCTCAAAGGAGGTGAAGAAGAATTTGTAGGAATTGTAGAACTACTGGAAAATCAAGCCTTACAGTTTGCTTTACTAAAGGAAAGATGCTGAGAGGCATTCATGCACCTAACTCTCACTGACATCTGTGGAAATTCAGTGCTTAAACAATTCTGTGGATTTGGTGCTTGGTCTTCTGGCATTGACTATTACACAGTTCTTGCTTTCTGAGGATCTCCTTTTAAGGCATCTTCTGTGAGTGGTGCAATAGTTTTAATTTTGAATTCTTCCCATCGTGAGTTCCAGCATGTGATGCAGACAGCTGCCTAGAAAGCTGTGCCATGTGATAATCTATTGTTCCACCGAGGAGTTGAGGCCTACTAGACAAGCAGTGGGGTGGGAGAGTGACTCAGAAAATACACTGCACTTTAATTAATTGTTGCTGAGGGAGGATGGGGCCAACCATCAGGCAATGCAATTTTGTTGAGTGGGGAACTGAAGTAACATACTCATTTGTTTGGGTGAAAATCCAGGGGAAAATGGGAGATTTTTGTTGGCATTTCCTCCACTCAGCACTGATTTTATCATCCTGGTTTAGTAGCAGAGCTCTTTTGGCTCCTTGCCAGGTGATACCATTGGAGTCTGTCTGAGATAGGCAAGATAAAAGATCTCAGGGAATTACAAGTATTATGACTTTCCTATCAAACTGTTCTAATGTGTAGACTCTTAGTCTTCTGACCCAGAAAACTATCTTTCTTTTAAAAATCCTGTTACTGAAGGAAAAGGAAACACAAGAGCTGGGAAGTGGGACTTGATGTTTATAAGGGCCCTGAGAGCAGCTGTAATTAGAGTAGGTTTTTGGAAGAGATTTGTTCCTTCGCCAGCAAAGGGCCTTGGTGTTCAGCCAGGTTAGATGTAGCCTGAGAGTAAGCACTTGGGAACTGCCTACCATACACTGGTTCTGTGTCTGGCACTGAGAACACGAAGTGTCCTCTCATTTAAAATACTTTGTGTACTCCCAGAGTGCCCTGTGAAACACTGCTGAGGGCTGAGTCACTGCTCAGCCATTTGGGCTGGTTCTCTGAGCCCTGCCTTCTGCAGGGCTGCACCAGGGTGCTGTGATGGTGATCCCTCCTCCAGGTGCTGTCTCACTCCTGTGGTACTGTGCAATTGGCAGTTTCAGTGTGGGCCCACAGTTCTGGTAGCACGGGCAGTTGAGTGATGTGAGAGCCAGGAAGATCCTGGAATCCCCATTGTCAGCCTCTTCCTTGCATTCACAGCGTCACAACTGCTTTGGACATGAGGATAGGGCCATCTGCACAGAGGTAAATGGGACTTGGAGAGGGTAAGTGTGTGGGTGATCAAAGTAGTCATTAAGGAAAAAGACCTAGATATTCCTTTTTTTTTTATTTTTTTGGTAAGGCTTCAAAATTGAACTCTTGAGTTGTGAACTTGTTTCTCACATTTCACAGTGCATGAGTGGAAGACATTTGACTTCCTATCCCAAGGCCTCTAGAGCTGTTGTCAGTCCATTTTCCCTTGTTTTAGACAAGAATCAGAACTGTCCACTGTATTCCAGATCCTACAGAAGTCAGTGGGATCTCAGGAAAAGATGATTGCTTCTGGCAGAGCTGAATTTGAGTGAGTCACCTAGGACACAACAGGAGCTGCACAGAAAGGTGCTGGGGCATCCCTGGGATAAGGGATATCCCTTTCCTGGGATAAGGGACCCCAGTGAAGTCTCTGGCCCTTGTTTGTGCTGCTCTAGAGCCGAAGGCCGGGCAGGGAGGATGTCCAGTGCAAAGCCCACTGGGTGCTGGGAGCAAGAGACTGGCAGGGAGCCTGTGGAGGGTCAAATCCAGTTCGTGGCTACTGCAGGCAGTTGGCGCTCAGTGCATCTGTCCCATGCCACCCACAAAGCCTGTGACAAACTGAGATCAGTAGTGGAAAACACCAAAAGCCACAAACTGCTGTGTGCCTTAAAGAGCAGGAGAGATTGAAAGCACTGACTGCAGCCTGCAACCCTGGAAAGGCCGGGAATTTCTTAAATAAAAATTCCCAGGTGACCCAAGCATCAAATTTGATCACTGCAGTAAGAACCAAAACTTTGTACCTCATGTTATTTGTGTGCTTGGACAATGGAGCACTGATGCCAAACTGGTGCCCACCAGTGCTGGAGTGGAGGGGCTGGGGAGAGCTCCCAAGAATCCTTTGGACTTGCTGGTGCTTACAGCAGCTCCATTTCTATGCAGTGCACAGGAGAAGGCGCTGCTTTTTTCTCCTTTCTCCCCCCCCTTTTTTTCTCCTTTCTCCCCCCTTTTTTCCTCCTTTCTTCCCCTCTCTCTATTAATAACTGAAGCCAATGGCTGCTCTGAGTTACGAGGGGGTTTTATTGCACGGTTGCATGGTGGAGGGGCCTGGTTTTCATTGTGCAGTGCGGGATATCAGTTTTAACCCAGAGGCAGTGATGTTATTTAACAGGTGCCTTAAAGGCATAGTGCTTATTTAATCACCGACTCCAGATCAACATTATGTAAATTGAAATTGCTTAGGTACGCAATTAATTGTGAATGCTTTAGACATTTTTAAAGGCATAAGACAATACCTGAAGTTCCATTTTAAGAATATCCAGGTCAAAGGACACACATGTTTTTATTTTCTTATTTGAGGTATAATGTGTTCAAGGCAGATTTATGGCACAACCTTTGTTTATTGACTTGTACTTTTCCACATGAAACTAATGGAACATGACAGATGATATTTATGAGGCATGTGTTCTTGATTAAATCATGTTAGACATTAAAACCTGATAAAAGAACGTATTTTAAAGGGTGGATTAATAGAAAAGGAGGCAGCATTGATTGGGGAGTTTACACGGAACAAGACATATTGGTCTTACACTGAGTATTTATAGGCAAGATATGTGGTTATAAAACTTTAGAAGCTGAACAGAAAAAAGATTAATAAGCTTTGGCTCTTTGGAAAGTTCGAGGTTTTTGTTTTTCTCTCTTTGTAAGCCACTGGCCACCTCGTATTTCTGGTCTTTCAAGTGAATTTATTCAGTTCTGCATAAGAACTTGTGACCCTTTGTGGCCTACTGCTTGTAATGCTGGCCCTACGTGCGTTCTGTATTCTTCAGGATTCCCAGTCAGCAGATCTGTGCAAGCAGCCTTTCTTTAGCCACTGCTAAAAACTGCTCTAAATTCTGCTCAGATGGGTGCAAATGGGGTGAATCAGCACCAGTCAGATGGGGCTGCTGGTCCCCACCTTGATACTGGGGGCTTTGCACAGAGTTCTGAGTAACAGGTTGGTAGAGAATCACCCCGGTACTATTTTGTGTGTCAGCTTAAGAGTATCCTCTAAGTATTTCCTGTGGAGAGCAATTGGAGGATTTTCCTAAATGTAGCAAGTGGGAACAGATTGAATTTGTTTCCGTGGCTTATAAAACTAAAGGGAAAGCAGATACCTTCATTCTGCTTTCAGTTACACAGGTGCAAATGTGGAATGTTTCCTGATTTCAGCTACACAGATGGGTCTGAGGACATACTCTGGCTTGGTGCAGCATTTTCATTACTGAATTTTAACCTTCTGTGGCTGATTTTGTGCTAACCTGGATCCTCAAAGCTGCATTTTGTCTGGAAGAGAAAAACTGCTGCAAGAGAAGATAGCTTTGAGTTCCATCAGCTTAGGTTTGCAGAAGTAATGTTCACTGCGAATACAAGAAAAATTTAACTTCTATAAGTTTTTATTACAGCAAAGTAATTTCATGCTGTAATGCAGTATTTACCTCCTGCTGGAAAGCTCTTCATCGTAACTGAAAGACTTGTGCCAAATTAATAGCTCTTTACTTCTCATCTGCAAGCATTATCTTTGCTGGATGAGATACAGTAAAATGTGCTAAAGTGACAGGATTCAAGTATTTAAATGAATAAATTGCTTCAATATCTTCCACAGGGAAGGAATGCAAATTATAGACACATTTATGGTTTGCTTTTGTTTGGACTTGTCAGGGTAGAAACCAAAAATACTTGCAAAATGAGAAAACTGTATAAGAAATAGTTTTCTGTGAATGGAGATGCTTTTATGAAGTGTTGTGTGACTTAAATTGAGTTAAAGCATGACCTTGCATCTCATATCATCAAAGCATTGTGTTTGAAAAGCTGTTAGCTAAAGTACACTTCTGCTTTCCACAAATCCAGTGGTAATTTATTTTTTTCTTCTTTTTGTTCTCCCCAGCTTGCTCACTGAAAACATCCCTGCCTACCTGAGATTTTAGAATAAGCACTCTCTCCCATTAGGAAGTGAAAATCTTCATAATGCAGATGTGTTTCCCTATAGAGATTTCAGCCCTCCTTCCCCATGCATATGGTGTAAGCCAAAACAACAGATGTTAGAGAATAAAAACAAGAGAATAGAAAATAGCCCTGGAAGTAATATTATGATGTTACATTAGTGTTTTGCCTCCTAAAAGATTCAGCAGAATTTAAAAGGCTTAAAAGATGGATTGAATAATAGATCAGAGACTTAAAAAAATGATGTGTATTGAGGCTGAAAAGAAGGGGAATGATTTTGTTGAGATTTGATATAGATCAAAGATGCAGAGTGTTTGTACAAATGAAAGAGAAGGGGGAAATTGTGATTTTGGAAAAAAAGAAGCAGCTTAGCTGTCAGGCCTACAAAAAGTGGAAACATTGATCACATTTAGAAAGATGGACTCTTCAAGTGGTAAAATGGATATTGACTGTGAAGGGCAGGTAGAAGGGTATTTATTGTGTTTTGGTTTGTGCTGGTAATGTACTCCTGAGCTTTGTGAGGGCATCACAGCTCTGCCCTCTAAGCTGGGTTGAGGTTCTTATGGGAAAACAGCACTTTAGTCAGCAGTGAAAATGGCTGGGGATGATGGCTGTCACTCAAGAGATGATGGAGATTAGGAAGAAATTCTCTCCTGTGAGGGTGGTGAGGCCCTGGAACAGATTGACCAGGGAAGCTGTGGCTGTCCCATCCCTGGAAGTGTCCAAGGCCAGGTTGGACAGGGCTTGGAGCAACCTGGGACAGTGGAAAGTGTCCCTGCCCATGGCAGGGAGTGGAGCTGGGTGACCCTTAAGGTCCCTTCCAGCCCAAGACCTTGTGTGTTTCTAGGATTCTCTCCCATAAGGATCAATGCCTGCCACACCACTTCTGGTTTTTCTTTGCCAAGTCTGTTCTTACACACCACGAAGAACAGAGATTCTGTGTCCCTTCAGTCCTCACGCCTTGATGTTTAAACTTGTTTAAGTTTCACCTCTCAGCAAAATCCATTCAGTTTCATGTTGTCATGCAGGTGATGGGACTGGATCCAGAAATGCACCTCTTGACTTCAAAATTTTTAAGTCTGTGTAAATTGAAAGAAAACTGAAATCTTTCAGCTCCAACAGGTAATTACTTCACTAGGAAAATTAGTTGTACTCTTAATGATTTTATGTACCGTGAAGGAATTGTCCTTGGAGTCAAAGTGTTGGTACCAGGCCACCAGGGAGGAAGCCTTGAAATTAAAACTTCCCTCTCAACATGCTTCGTACTGCACAGCTTCTTGCTGAGTTTTCTTAGCTTATCTCCTTCCTCTGCTCTGTCCTGCCTTGCTTTGCCAGTGGTTATTCCTTTTTCACTTGTTGCTTTATCTTTGCCCGTGTTTTTGCTTACTGCTGGTTTATGTTTCTGCATCTCCTTGCAGTGGAGGATGCTGGTTTGTGTTTCTGCATCTTCCCGGGCACTGCTGGAGGAAGCTAAACAGGCCTTTAGGAGGTGCCTGTAATGGCCAGATCATACATCAGGATCTCCCTGACCAGTGCTTGAGAAGCAAGGATGACCTTTTGGCTGCAGTGTTGCTTTGTAAAGACAGCTCTGGTGCTGCTGGGAGGCAGCAGATTCCCATTTCCCACCATCAGAGCTCACTGGGAGAATGTCATATCCAAAGATTGTAAGGAGTTTGTGTTTAATCTGCATTTCTAATATAAATGGAAAGAAAAACACGTATCAGCTAATACTGATTAATTATATCCCTGTGCTGGTGGCCAGGAATGGGGGTGTCATGCTGTATAGATTATATACAACATGTTCTTTTTATGAATCAGGCAGGGAAGGCATCCAAACTCTTTCAGTAGGTAGGTAAAGGGTTTGGCTAGTTTTCAGGGTTTGAAGCCATCTGGAAAAATTTAACCAAAATTATCTGCTTCACAGTCCCAAGATAAATCATTTTCCCACTTATACAATTGTTCCTCATTAAGCTAGCAGGGTTAGGGCTGATTAAACCCTGATATTATAACTCAGGCTTTTACAGAGCATTTTGTAGATAGAGTTTTCGTGGTGACAGTGATACCACTCTCAGCCCCAGCTGAGAACAAGAGAAATAATAGTTTCATGGAATGGAATAAATACTCCATGAAACAGAAACAATTCTGTTTAGCTCTGCGTGGGTTAAGACATTGTCCTGACAAATGTTTTATCTAAACAGTTCAGTGTGTACTGTAGTACTTATGCTTATATTCTTATGTATTAATATGAGATATATTTTACGTATTGTATGAATAACCTTTTTTTTGTGAATCAAAGATACAGACGTGTCCTACATGTGACTGCAACCATACCAACTTTGAAAAGCAGCAAATAATTGTCTCCTAAAAACAGCTTCATTATATTTTTCTTGTCTTCTCTGTGCTCCTAAGCAAACGCTTGTAGCTGAGAAGAGGGGATACAAAAAATGAATATTGTTCTTTTTTTTAAATGAAAATAAGTTGGTGAACCTGATGCTGTGTAAATGGAGACGTAATTCAGTGATATGAGATGTCCTTACATTTAGTAATTTCCAGTGCTTCTCTGCATTTTAGAAAATACTATGGAAATAAAATATTTCAGTTTTTGAAAGATCAGTCTCGTAGTCCAGTACATTGTCCTTGTGCAACGTCCTAGAGGTCTGCTTACATGTTTTTAGTTTGGACTTACAGACCTGCCTGTGAAGTGCTTGAGATACATTTGATTAGGATTTGAGGTTGGGTAAGGGTTAAATCATTTACATGTGGTGGCCTGACTGAGTGTGTAAGAGCTGCAGCCAGCTGACAGCATCACTGCCTCTCTGGGCTGTGGGTCAGGAGCGTCGCTGGGAATGTCTCACAGGATGGAATCCTTTATTCAGCATCTGCATTTCCCCAGCAAAGGTGATAGGTTTTGCCTCCTAGTCCAGTAAGGTTTGTTATGGGTGTGTGGTGCATAACCCAGCTGATGACATCTGTCTCTGGTTGCAGTCTGGTGATGAGGCCGTGGGTCAGATCTGAGTTTGGGGCTCTGCCTTGGCTCATCATTAGGATCTCTAATGAGCCAGAAATGCCCTCAGTGGCCTTGGGCTTGCTGCTTTGCAGAATCAGGCTGGTGATACCTGCTTTTCTAAAGTGCCTCTTGACTGGGGGTGGAATATGTGGTCCAAGAGCACTGAACAGTGGTAATTACTGTAACTGTGAGGTCGTTAGAGCTTCACTTTCTGGAAGAGTGGGTTAGAAGTAGAATTTCACTTATTGTGGAACTGGTGAAGCTCTTGTATGCAGCAGCCTGTACATGCAACCAAAACTATGTGCAGGGAGGAAGAAACTTCTGGTGCCCAGTTGTGTTCGTGCCAGCTGCTACCCGTCCTTCCTTTTTTTTTATTTTCTTTTTAAACGCTGTTATCCTTCTCCTTTGGACTGAGGTTTTTGAATGCTAACAATTACTCAAAGCTCATAAAGTGCAGGGCTTAGAGCTACAATAACTAGCATTTCCAGAGCACACATCATTCTTACTGAAGATGGTGGGGGTGTGTGTGGGTGTTGGGGCACGTGTGTCATTGTGAAATACCAGGGAGTCTTACCAGACAGAGGAGGTCTGCAGCAAAGCTAAGCTGGGTAACACACACTCACTTCAGGCATGTACTTTAAACATCTGCCAACACTGAAAAACTTCATTTTTTCATTAAATTGGTGCCTGAGGATCTGTACCCCAGTGCAGTTTCTCTGAAATGAGAAGGTGGACTCTTTTCTCCTAAGTGCTGTTTATGCTTTCACAAGTGCGTGGTTTTCACATGCTTCAGCAAAGGTAATGTGTCAGGTTAAAAAAAGAAATCAAGCCAAACCCCTTTTATTCCCATCCATTTTGACCTGGGTCAATGATCTTATTCCAGTACTGAAGAGTTAATACTTCCTTATAACTTTGCCATATTTTTGGAAGAGCAGTGATACACTGAGCAGTTTCTGTACCATCAGGGTTATATTATGCAGGAGACCTGCAGCCCAGGTGGCACGAGAGGGCCATTTCTCACTGCAGGGCATGTCCCTGGTGGGGACAGTAAATGAGATCAGGTGCCTCCTGCCCAGGACAAACACAGCTCAGGAGGGACAGGCTGTAGTCTGGTAGAAGAGCTCTGAAGGATGGTGTGCTGAAAGCAGAACCCCCAGCCTGCACTTGCTTTGGGTTCAGCATGGGGTTATAATTTCTGAGCTAATTCTCCCAGTGTTTAAAAACCAGAAAAGAGCACTTGGTGAACTGGAAGGTTTCTCATCTCCTTTTAGCCCAGCACATACTTAAAAGCTTTTCCCATCTTACCTTCTTAAGTCCCTTTTTGATTTCACCTGAAGGTACAGATTCTTTCTCTTGCCCGAGGTCCCTGTGCAAAGCCTCTTGTTGTGATGCATGTTTTGAGGTTTCCCTTTTGTTCTCTGTGCATTATTCTTTCACATAAGTGCAGTCTTGCAGATGCTTATACATTGCTTTGTAGACTTGAGAAGCAGTTTTGCCCTTCTGCTACTTGAATGTGGCTCCCATCCATTATGTGCATAAAAACATTTAGAAGAGGGCTCTATCTGTTGATAGCACCCAGCACTGAAGCACTGATCTTTCCTAGATCCTCTACAGCTTCCCCAGCAGTAGATTAAGTGGAGTTCCAGATCATGTTAAAGTTCCAGTTTTGGGATTGTTTCTTTCATTCCACATAGGTTTTTCAGGTTGTCATTTAGAAATCAGACTATGATACCGTAATATTTATGTCCAAATGCTTATTGAACGCTTCCAACATAATCCCTTTCTTGTCTGCTGCTAGTTCTTTGTTAAAGTAAACTGGGAAGTTACTTGCATTTGGAAGGGAATATATAACAACAAACATCAAGGTGCAGTTGCAAAATGTTGCAAGCTCTTAGAATGTTGGCTGCCTGCTTATTTTGGAGTGTTTGCTGGGCTAAATGTAACATGGATTTGTTTGTGACGTGTCATAGACTTATCAAAGCCAAATTACTCATTAAAATAATGCTGAATTGGAAATATAAAGTAGTAAACCAGCGGATAAATAAAAGGTTAGCAGAAAGGTAACTTGATATATGAAACCATAAAAGAGATTTCAGAATTAATGAGGGAGACAATATTTCTCCTGTAGAGACTTTAAGACTTGGTTGAAGTAGTGTAACGGCAACACACTATTTATTTCTTGTGTTGCCTTATTCTTAGGCCCGTGGGACCAGACAGGAAGGAATTAGAGAGCCCTATATTACAATTTAATTGCTTGAAGAAAAAATATTATTTTTTATTGTTAACCATTAGCTGCTTCTAGTTTTATTAAAGTCATAATGTCCATGCTGTAGCACCGATATTTGCAGCATGCAGCGAGGGCTAGGAAAATTGTTCAATTGCTATAAAATTGCTCAGTGTGGAAAAAAAAAAAAGAAAAGGAAAAAAATGGGGAGCTGGAACTAGAACAGTGGCTGTTCAGCTGTTACAGATGTCTCAGAGCTGAGTTTTCTTCCATTAGAGCTGTGAAGAAGTGTTCTGATCTTTCACTGAAGATGTGCTCACATATGCACCAAGAGTTTTGATTGAGTTGAGTCACTGGCAGTGGCTCGTGCTCCCAGTTTGTTGTTTTCTTTCTCTTCTTTATATTGGCTTGGGATTTCTCTATAATGTCCTGGTCACTAAAAGTGTTCCTGGTTTTTGGCCTTTTCTTTTAAACCACAGGTTAAAATTGTGACATTTTTGAACCCCTGTTTAATGTACACATTTGGTTTTTAGACAGGTTTGGGGTTTATTTTCTTTTTTTACAGAGACAGTAGACAATGTCTTCTAATTTTCTAACTATTGTTCATTTTTCAAAATCAAAATCAAAATTCTCATGTGCCAGCTACACTGTGATGACTGTCCCCTACTGTGTTCTTGGCCTGTGGGAAAGGAAAGACAATATAACTGAGTTTGGCTCACCATGGCAAAAATATTTGGAGGAATGATCTCACACCTGCTTCAGGCTAAAAATGCTTGTTCCATGAGCAGCCAGAATGGCTCAGCTGTTGAGCTGTGGTGATCTGACCACATGGACAGATGAGCAAATCTGAGACACGTCTGTAATGCACAGAGCACGTTGTAATGGCAGCACAGCACTTCAGCCTTGCATGGATCCTCATGGAAGGGTTCACACATCTGTACAATAATCCATTGCATTTTTTGCACAGACTCAGAACACCTTCTTTCCCTCTGAAGCAGGCCAGCAGATTTTTTTTTTTTNTTTTTTTTCTGGAATGTCTCAGTCCTTGATCCTTTGCTTCAGTTCCCAAGAGCAGTTTTGTGTGATGCAGGGAACCGGATTTTTGCCAGAGGTCTCTTGGAAGGGACCACAGTATTTCAGCATCAAACTCCTCTTTGGAGTCAGCTCTGGCTGAGGTGGGCTTCGTTCTTCTGATGACTGGGAAGTGAAGGACTTTCCTACCCACAGGTAACACACCTGCAGCAGTGCCTGCAGAAGTGTTGTGCCTTCCTGTGAATTCAGAAAATGATGGTTGTCTTTCTTCCCTTTCCTTGTTAAATTCATCCCTATTGAGTAGCATTTTCAACATCTGTGGTTAAACCGCAGTGTGAAAGGAGCTGGCTGCATTACTGAGGTGATGGAGCTGCTGCAGTTCAGTACTGGGGACTGCTGATGTTACCTACAGCTGGCTTGGATCCCATTCTAAACCAAGGGCATCTTCCAATCCGATAGATTCTTGTGTGTACTGAAATCCAAATCATTCCCTTTTTATTACAAAGACAGCAACAAGATAGAAGACCCTCTCAGGAGGTTTCAGGGACCTGTAGATCCCCAGGGCGGTTGTGATAAGCTGCTGTCTACTGCTCCAGCAGTGACACAGGGCTGTAGTGTGTACTCCTTCCTAGAGCTGGGGTTTATGGCCTTTGGCTCAGGTTGGCAGCACTTTGTATGTGTGCAGGTCTCCTGAAGGCCTCGGGAATCTGCGTTCAGGATGGCTGTGTGTGTATACATGGATATATGTGAAACTCCTAGGCACTGCCTTCTGCAAGAGCCGCCTTGGAAGCCTGTGAGCTGCCTCTGAGCTGTTCAGGAAACACGATCTGCCCGATTCTGTGAAGGAAGGCTGAAATTTGAAATGCATTGTGGCCACTGTGGCTCTGGACTGTAGTTTTTTCTAAGACAGAGGTGGCCTCTTGATACCAGGGCCAGCTCTGCTTTTCTACGTTCTCACAAACATTCAGCGGGGAAGGTGCACTACTTCTGATGAATACTTCCATTGTTTGCCATGGACCCTGGGCAGTAACTTTGGCCTTACTGGGAAAGATTCCCATTCTTTGATGCTCTGATTCTTCAGCCAACTCCATTCTGTTTGATATAATTTTTAATCAAGTTTTCCTTTTAACTTGTAATGTAACAAGTCCCTAAATGTGTTACTATCCACCAAAGAGGGTTTCTTGGCAGGATTTCCAAACAAAAACAAAACAAAAAACCTCTATTCAGCCAAAATACTCTTTAACGGATGAAGCAACAATTACTTGTGGCTTTGTGAAAATAGACTATATATTGTATATACTGCAGAGCAAGAGACCACGATGTGCGTAGTGATGATTTGAGGTATTGGGAAATTAAGTGATCCATCAGTATCGATGCCTGGTGCCAAATATTACTTCAATGCTCCAATTTCCTATGCAATTGAAAGTTGGAGTAGGCTTTCACGAAAGAGGGTCTAGTGGTTAATGCACTGGGCTGGGCTCTGGGAGGTCTGGCTTTAATTCCCAACTCTCTCCAGGCTTGCTGTTCAACTGCGAACACGTTACTTGAACTCCCAGTGCCTCAGTCCTCCTCTTTCCCTCCCTCACCCACTTCTTTTTGAAATTCCTTTGGGAGGAACTGTCTTTAGGCTTGTGTGTGCTATCTAAACAAAGGGTACTGCATCTCAGTAGGGGCCTGGAGATACTTTGACTATAGAAAGATTTGTAAGTGTTCTGGCAAGTACAAAACTGTCATGTACACACGCATGTCATGCAGGCTGAGTTATGAATGCAGTAACAGGGGAAAAATTAGCAGGCAGAAATGGCAACTGTTACAACCGCATGTTTTCATTTGGATATCTTGATTATGTGAATATATGGAGCAGCTGCTCCCATCCCCACCCCGGTCCCTAGCAGTACTGTTCCACTTTTGCTCAAGTTGGGATGTAGGTGTACTTGCTTGAGAACGAAGTTGTCCTTTCTTCTGTACGTTCTGAGGCGTAACACAGGGAGAGGTAGCTAGAGAGAGCTGTGAAGTTGAGGGAGTGCAATACTGTGAACACAGTCCTGCAGCCTGCCCTGGATGGATTTCCTAAGCCTCTTGGCTTCCATCACCTGTAAAAGGCAGGAAGTCATAGCTACCGTGATGCTTCCCTAGACTGTGCAGATGCATTGGTGTTTCTGGAGAACTTGGAGATGGTGTTACCCTTGAAGTCTGACTTAATATTCGCAGTTATGTTCAGTGGAAGTTGATAAAGGCCTCTGGGTGGGTCAGTACTGAAGTGCATTTGCAGAGGTTACTCCACCTGAGTGACTCCAGCCCAGGCCTCGGGTTCCTCAGCAAAGCCTGGAGCCTGGCAAGGAGCTCCCAGAGGCCCTGCCTGCTCTGCTTGCTGAAAGGTTTTGGTTTGAGGACAGTAGGGAACAGCTGTGCTGGCCTGACAGAGGATGAATGTCCTTCCTGCCACCTTATGTTCATTTAAAAATAGAAAATGTTCTGTAATTCTGTAATAGTTGTTTCTGAGGATGGGCTCTATAACATCACCCAGTATGAGAGCACCAATTCTATGTCTATGCTAATTTTGGCTGCTGGAATAGATAAGGAAGCTTTTCCAATTAGTGTCTGATTTAACATTGCAGCCTAATAAAGACAAACCTCCTCTCTGAACATGAGTGACACAAGACAGATTAATTTCATTCAAACCAGGGGATTAGTTTTTGGAATCAAACTCTCATTTCGTCATGACTAAAATGGTGGCAATAACCACTTTGCAAAGCAGTGTTTCAGCCTGTGGGAAGGCAGGATGGAGTGTCATGTTTTGTTTTCATTAGCAGAATGTTTTGTCATTGGACCTAGGCCTAAACAAGGCAGTGACAGGAGGGCTGTTTGTGTGTGAGTAGGTTTCTGCAAGCTGGTTTTTACAGAGAGATCTGGCTGCTGGGGTCTGGCCCAAGTGCTGTGCCTCTGGATCACACCCCCAGACACCTTTGGGGCTAAGGAGATTTGACTGCCTGTGTATTGTTCCTTCCACTACAGAAGAGAGAATATTGCTTTGTTTTGTTTGCAGCAATGGGTAATAGATCACTTGTTGTGACTCCTGTTTCTGGAGATCTGAGTAGCAAACAGTGACCATTCATGAAGATCATATAAAATTATTTTAACAACAGCCTGACAATCTTAAACTAGATGTGCTGTTAAACAAATGATACTGTGCTGGAGTGAGCTTTACTGACCTACCATAAGGAGAACCTTTCTGCCCTACTGATGGACTTCTACTATAAAGATTATCAGCTTAATCCTTGTCTCTGAAGTATAAAGAAATGTCCTGGTTAGACCCTCAGAGTGTTTGTTCTCCCTCCTACCACTCATGGTAGAGTTAAATGGAGTTTTGGCCCACAGAAGGCATGAAATAGCACAAAGAAGGAAAGATATGGAAAGCGTTGTTTTTTTGTTTGTTTGTTTTACTTTTTGATAATTACAGGAATTCCTAGTTCTCACCTTTGTATTTCATTCAGATGCGTCAGCAGGTAAATATATAAACCAAATTAAAAAGGAATGTGACTCCAAGGTATCCTAGGATTCTAAAGGGTAGAGTCTGTGGTGATTATAGAAGCCCTGCTTTTCCAGAAGACTGTTGTATCAGCATCCACAGTAATGCATGCGACTTCCTAGCTCTCTTTAAAAATAATAACTTGCGAGTAAATACTTCAAATTATTGCTGACATACAGATGTAAAAGTGGGAATAGAAGAAATGGCTGTTTTGCAAAGTAAACATTTGCAAGATCTTTTTTTCAGATGCAAACACAGTATGTATACTTTTTCTGCCAACAAACGTCTTTAAGGTTTTAGAATAGAGTCAGTTTACTTTTTTTTAAATCTCAATGGGAGTCAGCTTGATTTCCAGCCAATAGGATCTGTCTGGTCCACAGACTCTTCCTGATGGACAAGACTGCTACTGTTTGCTTATAGCTGTTGAAAGAATCATAGAATTGGAAAAAATACTTAGTGATAGAACTTTCATCTGCTCACTTGACACCGCAGTTAATGAATGTCTCATGTCTTGCCATCCAGAGAAGTGATATTTGAAGATATAACTCAAATGCTGCATAAAATTTTTTCACAAATAAGGCAAAAGCATTATCTCATTGAGGACTGAATTTTCCCACCTTGGCAGAGGACTGTAGCCAGTTTGCTCATGTAAATACCCAAGCAGACTGCTCCCTCCCCAAATACTCAGTCTTCTTCACCTGGCACACAGACAGGTGTGTGAATACAGTGACATGTTTTGGTCTGGCCCTCAGTTTTGTCCTTGGAAAGCCCAGCTTTAAATCTGACCTTGCAGGAGAGAGACTGAAATTGAAACTTTAAGAACTGAAGATGCCTTTTAGGAGAGGAGTGGTCCACCTCCAGCAAGCCCTGGAGGGTTGATCTTACAGTGGGTCAGGTGTCATAAACCAGGTGATGTGAAGTTTCTCCATTGCACTGTAGTTGTGTAAAGCCATCAGTATCCACACGGTTCCACTCAGTACACATTTTTTTGGGTGGTTGGAAGCACCTGATCTGTACCTTGGGTAATGCCTGAGTTAAAAACATTCCAAACTGCAGGTTATGGCACCGACTCGGTCTGCAGCTAGGGATGTATAGACTGGGTTTTTGGCAGGAACTGTCTAACTTTTGTCTGCAATATATAATAAGTCTTTATAGTGTTTAAGACACATAAATCTGATCTCCCCCCTAACTGTCTGTAGTTCATTTCCTCCAGGGTTGGGGGCAGGGGGAAATCCAGGTAAATGGAAGGACAATTTGAAGAAGAGAGAGATCCTGTAAAATCATTTGAGCATGAAATGTTGGATTTAAACAATGAAGTAGCTTCCTTTCCTATTCTATTTATCATTTTAATTGCTTGAAGCATATTTCTTAGAAATAGTCAAAATACAGACTCAGACATTTATATTTTATGCATCCCTGCTGTTACAGTTTTTTGGATGTAAAATGGATTGACAAAACCCATGGAGATGTTTATACAGAAAACATAGTATGATGAAAGTCTTACTGTGAATTTTGTGTTGATAGCATTTGTAATAAATCAGGAGAGTCAATTACTTTATTCTGCTGCACACACAGTAACTGTCACATTGCATGAAAACATTACTTATCTACTCACTGTAAAGATGCCAGCTATCTCTGGATCAAACTGTGCTCAGCTATGAAGTCAGGCTTCTTATAAGGAAGGAATACTTGCAAATCATATAAATATATGTTGTGGTGATAAAGCCAAAGGTTTTTGACAAACTACTTTATGAGGATTTTTCTTATTTGTTGTTCTCTGTACTAAGAGGGAGGAGGGAGCCCAAATCAGTTCCTTGATTTGTTAATATTGAAGTAGTTCCTTGGGGACACAGAGGGATCAAGCATTGTGCATCTTAAGCATTTACAGTTTGGCAAAGAGAGTCAAGGCATCGGTCTAGGGGGATGTCCTGCAGGGACAGAAATACTGGGTATGTAATGGATGCTCTTATTTCTAAAAGCTTGGCCCTTTCTCAGGGTTTCCTCTGGTGCCAGGCTGAGCAGGGAATGAGGGACTCCTGACCAGTATTTTCAAACAAAAATGCTGAAAGGCTTTCTGATCTTAGCTTTGAGTGGTTATTGTGGCACTAGAAACAGTAATACATGGCCTGTAGACCAAGTTGAGCACCTCAGTGCAAAATTTAGGCTGTTTAGTCACTGCATGTTTTGTAAGAATTGAAGCAATGTCCCTTTCATGGTGTGTGTGAACTTTAAAGGCTTTAGCTCTAGAACCACCAGAGGCACAAATAACTTGAGCTTCTGAGGCCTTTGATCCCATCGAAAAAGGAATTATGGTTATAATTATAACCCAAAGTTCTAGTCATACATATTTGCCCCAATTATTTTCTTGATACGAGTTCTTCCAATATACCTGTAAGCTCCAAGTTATCAGTTTTATTCTCACTTTCAAAACCACAAAACCCTGGAGAAGTGTCTCAGTCTGGATTGAAGCTCAATTTTTAATATGACAGTGTTAAAACTGCGCTTGCTTACAGCCCTGAGAGCTGGTAACACCAGAATTAGCACTTGTGCTGTTCTGGACTCCAGCCTTGGCAGAGCCAGCTTAGGTACTGCTGAACAGACTACAAGGACCTTGCTGTGAGTTTACAGTTGGCTTGCAGCAGAAGACTCTGAGTAATCAGGCAATTACAGCTGAAATCAGAATCAGCCACTTGAAGGCTTTTTTGTTTTTGCATTTCTGTTTTGTTTGGAGTTGTTATGTGAGTTTAAAGATCTTGAATCATTTTCTAAGCCTCCGCATTCAAATTGATTGAATACTGGGTGCTGTAAAAACATTACTTCAGCACAGATACACTTAGACAACTCCCTTCTAATTTTCTGTAACTGCGTTTGGGCGCTCCAGCAATCTTTGGTGGAAAGCCATTGGCTACAAGCAAGTTGTAACTTTAATCCCAATTGGATGGCTGAAGGCATTTCATGCCTTTGTGTAAGGAAGTAGCCTTCTCTAATAATATATCCAGGCAGTGCAGGGCTGTGAAAAGATTGTTTTTTTACCCTAGCCAGGACTCTCTTATTTCAGTGCCAAGGGGGGCATTAGGCTTTCCCGTTTGAGCTGCTGTGCTCTTAATTCAGGATCTTTCACTGCACCTTTTACATCTTCCCAGTTTTCACGTGTGCCAAGTTCTCAGAATGTGATTCCTCTCGCAAGACAGAGGACACAGAGGCAAGGTGGTGTCTGCAGCAAGTCCTTGTTAATATGTTTCATCCCTTTTGGGAATTTTCAAAAAAAATAAACATTTTCAGAAATGTCTGTTTAGATAAAGGAGAACTCCTACGCAGTGAGTATTAATGACTTACAGTTCTTCCTTCTGTAGTCAGGCTCTTGCAATGTTTGCCATTTTAACAGCACCCTTGCAGCGTTATCCATACCACTGGATGTCCCTTAGATCCACACACAACATTCTAATTATTGATGAGATTTCATCACAAGTATAGCAGGATCTGGCAAACTCTGTATGAATGTTCATGTTGTCATCCACATACTGCAGACATAAAACCACTCGCTGTCTTTTGGAGAAATCCATTGTTTCATCATGCATAATTGTACAGCACTTTCCAGAAATTTTCTCAGAAGCATCCCTTATGAGTTATAGAGCCATAATTTCCATTATCTCATGTTGAGTAACTGGATTTGTGAATTTGTCTTGAGTCATTTTCAGCTACTTTGAAATACGAGGATCAGATTCCATTTGCAAACAAGACTGTTAAGATTGATTTCAACTTCATTCTTTGCTAAAAGGGTATATTTTCAGTTTCTTTAGTTTAGTGGTCTTGCAGTGCAAGCCTTTGTCAGGCAAGATAATATCTCCCACTTAGTGTTTTCATAAGGATCTTCCTGTTTTCTTTTTTCTTTAGAGAGCATTGAAATTGTAGCATTTCACCCACATGTTTGTGGTCTTCTGAACGGTATCAGCTGCTTTGCAATGATCTCAGATAGATTTTAAGATTGTTTTTTCTCCCAGCTGGAAAACATGGATGGTAAAACAGCTTCATCTGCACAGTTAGTCCATAAAGTGCAGTTTTTGGTACAAGCTACAGCAGTAGAAGCCTTCTGTGCTGTGACCACCTTGCAAACCAGAGAGCTGTTAAAAATCCTTAAATTTGTAAAAAAATTATATTTTACTTGATGGGCTGTAGTTGGATTCTGCTGCAGACAACATTGGATGGAACTTTAACCACCAGAAGCTGAATCTTGCTGAAAGTTTGGTGGTTTTTGTTTTTTTTTTTTTTTGCCCAGCAATCAGAAAGTTTAAGTGATTTTCATTTTGGCATCTGGAAGTTACACTGTGTGATTTTGTGCATGTTCAACCGCTACTAGCACAGTGATACAGCACAATAGTGGTTCGTTTATCCATTAGGTAATCCTGTCTGGAAAAAGGAAAGTTTTATAGAACTATTTCAGCATTTGTAGAAGAGCAATACCTTCCAACAGAAAACCAAAACATCTATAAGTGAAGCATGAAACCCGTTAGCTTCATGGGTGTGGGTTTCAAGCTGCAGAAAGTCACAAAAAAGATGATGGTCTCACCATTGGCTGGCTGGTCACTCCTGGTGCAGAGGTAATTCCTGGAGCTTGGTGACAGAATGGAAGCAATGGGCAGACCTACAGCACACAGAGGGTATCCCTGGGAACACAGAAAGCCATTTTGAGAGGAGGACAACAGTGTAGAAGAAATGGGAGACATGGACAGTAAACTTCAGCCAGGCTTGGGTGGAAGGGCAATGTTGGATTGTTCTTCCAGTTGGGAAAAAAGAGGCACCTAGACATGGTTGCAGAAAAGGCCCATCCGCTCATGAGGCTCCTTGGGAGAAGAAACAGCAGACACCATTGAAAGCTTATTCATTTGAATTAAAGAAAAAAGCAAAGTGCATATCCAAGGGACTGATCTCTGTGGCTGTAATTCACAGAGAAAATGGTTTATCAGCTTTTCTACTAAAGCTGTCTCCTCCCATTGCCCTCCCTCAGTATTTCACATAGAAACAAGTGTCTGCACCCATGGCACATGGCATGCATCAAAAGAAACACACGAGGAGTTCTGCAGCTCTGCTCACTCAGGCAGATCCTGCGTCCAGCTGTAAGAAAAATGCTTATGCACCCAACATGCCTTTTTGCAGAATTTAGGAGCTGACGCTAGAAGGCTTTGTTGGCTGGCTGCTTAAGTGTTCAGAGCTTGGAATTAGAGGAAAGCCAAGAAGAAATGTGCTTTTGGAGTGCTTTCAGTGCACTTTGACTCTCTCGAGGTGCAATAGTATCAATAGTGCAAGCTGCAGAATTCTTGCTCAGAACTGACTGTTCTATTGTACGAACTTTTTCATGCCTTGAAATGGCACATGCTGGTCCCAGATGTTAGAAATAATCAAAGCAATGTGACAACTACAAAACTTAGTATCAAAAGGCACAATCTGATCTGCATTTTAAGTACCTTTTGAAAATGCAGAATCAGAAAAAAAAAGTTTTAAAAAATCGAGGTGTCTTTTCAAAGGTGTAGCTAAAAAAGTAAAACTATAAAGTTCCGAATAGTTCAAAGATTAATGAGAGATTTATTTGTTTTATGGAGTTAATGCAAAAAGTAGAATATTTTAAGTCTTATTAACTGTGTATTGGCTAAAACTGTTACCATGATGACTGTGAAAAAATGCAATTTGTCTGAGAAGCAAAGGAAAGGAGGACATCCTTCGAGCAGAGGACTTGTTCTCTGCTGACATAACTCTGTCATAACTTCCATAACACCCATGGTCCTGCAGTGATGGATTGTATGGATACATTGTTGAAATTGAAAATAGACTCCATTGATTGCAAAAAGTAATGCCATTTTCCCACCTGTACTTAATAGGATTGTTTTTCAGCAGCAAATTTGAACTCAGCTATGATAGAGAGGCTCAAATCTATATTTGTGGTTTATCTAGATAACACAGTGGTTTAGGTCTTTGTGTAAAACAAGACTGTAAAGATGTTTGTATGGAAGTCCTTTTCCTCTATGAGATGTATGTCTCAGGAATACATTTTTAAGAAAAACTCTGGAATCTGGGTTCAGAACTTTGTTTTTCTTGCTGTAGTAAAGGCAAAGATAAGCCTTACTTGAAATTGTTCAGATGCTTTTAGCCTTCTGGAGAATTGATGTTGGATGCCAGAGTGGAGGTTGATGCAGGCCACTAACTTCTGTTAGTCTTCCACAACACCAAGTAATGCTTTACTTCAAGGTGAAGGCTTGGGATCATGGAAATGTGGTTTAGGAGTTGGTGTGTCCTTGGTGTGAGTGGGTCATGGAATGGTCCATGAAATGGCTGTGCCTGTTCTGTGTGTGTTACAGTGCAAAACGAGATGG
This sequence comes from Bombycilla garrulus, assembly GCA_013400315.1. Taxonomy (NCBI): domain Eukaryota; kingdom Metazoa; phylum Chordata; class Aves; order Passeriformes; family Bombycillidae; genus Bombycilla; species Bombycilla garrulus. The sequence continues at coordinate 1,193,811 of VXBU01004543.1, read as the reverse complement.
GGTCTGGTTTACAGCCTGCGCAGCCATTTAGTGCCACTGTGCCCTGATATGAAAGGTGAATTCAGGGATGTCTCTGGCAGTAAACATGACTGCCAACTCACAATTACTTTCAGTAATAATAATAATAATAATAATAATTTTAAAATAAATTGGTGAGGAGAATTTTTCCTGATTTCTCTGTACCAAGGCACAAGGTTTGACTGCAGCTTCACTTGTTAGGAGGCAAGGCTGAGCTAAGTAAGAGATGATAGACTTGGATTTACTTGGGCAGGAAAGAAGTAGAAAGCCTGGCTCTTAGCACCATGGGATGATATGGTTGGGACTGTTGCACACATAGAGAGAGATCAGCCCTTGTGGATCAGTGTGAGAGCTTGGTGTGTTGAAGGGCAGAGTTTGTGAAATCATCACCTGCTTGGGAAGATTGCTGTTGGGGAAGAACTGGACACAATTTACTCTGATTTGAGGCACACTTGTAACGGTAACATCTTAGGGATCCTTCTGATCTTTTCCATGAGACAAATAAATTTGATTGATGCTCCCTCCTGTATAAACACCCATACTGGATTGAAGTTCAGTATTCTGTATATTAATGGAAGTGGCAGCAAATGCTGGAGGATGAACAGGAGGAGTCAAGCATGTAGTTAAACTTCCTGCCACTACTCGTGTGCAGCCTGGGGACTTCTTGAATAAGTGCTCATGTTTTACAGATCTTCGCTTGTCTGTCTACCACAGTTTTTTTCTGATCACTTTTTTGAACATATGCATTCACAATATCCTCTGATGATTTTTCACGGCTTAGTTGTATTTCAATGAAACTGCCCCCTAAAAGCCGACTCATTGTGATTACACAAAAACTGCCAGGTGATGTTTGCATTTGGTGCCTCCTCTCCTTTGCACCTTACAGGAACGTGAGTGGACTGGTCCATAACCCATGTGCTGCTTAGCAGTTTTGCTGCTTGGATTGCACAACATTTAATGACATGTTAGGTAAGGAAATTTGTCATTTCTTGTCCTGAAGGAAACTTGTCAAAGGATAGAAATCGGTTTGCTGGTATAAAACTCAAGCTTGAGTTTTGTTGCATGACCTTTAGAATAGGATAAGATAATTTTAAGAGGCCATCATGCTCCAGGGAAGTCAAAATAGAATGAGAAGTGGGGGGGGAATCGTTAAAAACATGAGTACTAAATTGTTTTTGCATTGTGTTAGGTTCAGATATTTCTCGTAACATCTGGTTTCTCTACCACTTTCATCTTAAATCTAAGCTGGATTTTCTTAGTAAACAAGCAGCAAATTCATCACTGTGAGCTTTCCAAAAAGCTTTACGAGTTATTTTAAAGATCTTTTTGGATCTTTTATTTTTATTGCACAATAAGCTTCCATTCATGACTAAAGATGCCTCCTTGAAGTGTCAACAGCCATTTTTCTTTCCTGCATTTCAGCCATATTCTGTGAAACTGGACCAAAAAATCTATTAAATTAGATACACCAATAGAAATTGATTTTGAAATGGAGAAAAAAATAAATTATTATTCCTTCTGATATTCATACAGCTGTGAATACATCTTGATTCAATTTGTACCAAGCGGTGGGAAAACACTTTTTGAACAGTTTGAAAGCATTTTATAGTCCTGTGATGCACAGTTGATTTACAGTTGAGCTGTACTGGATTTCAATGCCATGTGTCTGAAAGCTTGAAGGTATGATATGGAAAATTATTACCTTCCCTGTTATTCTGAGTAATTGCTCTCTAATGGACTCTTCCAGTTTTGAGACTGTTTTATTGCTTAAGGTAACTGTTAGCTGATGCCAGTTAATACAGCTGTGATTATTGACCAGCTCCTGGGAGGATATTGTCTGTTCCCTGGGTGACAGGAGTCCTGTGTGCTCTGTCCCTCTTGGCTTCTGAACAACTCAGAAAATGAAAAAACAAAACAAAAAAAAAACCCCAAAAAAGCCCTTTTCCTTTAGGAGTGATAACTTAGCAGAAGTAAAGGCCTTGTCAGAGTGGTTTGGAGCATTGATCCATGTGATTGAGAGTCCCAGCTCAGCCTGCAGGGATCCTGGATGTCTCAGAGGAGGTGCTGCAGCTCTGTGGTTATGGGGTGGGTCCTTTCCACTTGTGATACAAGGAGGTGAGGATTAATTATTCCCTGGTTACCTTTATACCATTGACCATGTAGCTTGGTCACCTCCTGTCATCTCTGGGTTTGAGATAAAGTTCCAGATCTCTGAGGGATCTCTTACACTGAGGTTCGCTCCCTGCTTTTGCTTACATCAGCTGTCCCCTGGTTTGTCCAGTGTCCCTTTTGGCTGGAGTTCAGCTGCAATCCTGAGAAAGGGGAGCCATGGATACATTAAATAGTTTGTTGGTTTGGTTTTTTTTGCTATTTTCATTTGTTTGCAGCCCTTGAGTGCTCTTCCATTGAGTTTGCAGCATGGGTATTTGCCATCTGAGGTTCCATGGACTGGAACAGTCCGTAGTACATAATCAAAAGTAGTAATTTTAGGTACTTGATAAAGGAATGGTTTGGGGGGCAAATCACGGCATTTTCCTGACTGGAAACAGAGCCTGTTCACCAACCACACATGTTGGAAAATCATGGGTGTGCAGCTCATGGCACTGGTAGAGTACATGGGAAAACTGGGCCTTGGATGAACAAGTACCCGTCTGAATAGGTACTTCATTCAGTCAGACATGCTTTTGTGTATTTATTCCATTCATACCTTATCCACCCTGATGCTTGTATTTTGTTTTTAGTCTGAGTGAGGAATCAGATTGTTTCAAATTGAAACTTCATGGGAAGAGAAAGGAAATATTTTAAATAATTGAGAAATAAGGTCACTGCAGCTAGGCTATGAATTTCTGAATATCGTATCAAGTGCTGAAAGAAAGCAGAATATACTGAGACTTCTAAAATCACACAAAAGCATCTGGAAGAGGAGCTCAATTGTAAGGTGCTGGGCAGCTATGGAGGGCAGGTGGCAGTGAAAACTTGTGGACATCAATAAAAAGCTGAGCTCTAAAAATACTGTCATTATCCATATCTCTTTGAATTTGAACAGTTTAGAGCTTGGCAAAAAGTAATTAAAAGTGTCTCCAGCTGAGGCTTTTAGCCCCACTTGTTCCCTGTTCTTTCCAGGACATTCTGCCCAGGTAAAAAGAGGGGGCACATCTCTGAGGTTTCCCAAAGTGCTGTTGCAGAAATGTTCAGGGAAGTATTGCAGGGCATGGAGTCAGCTTGTCCCGCTCTGGGCGTATCAGACTTACTGTGAGTTCATGTTCATGTACTGTCTGGTGTGCAGGCACACTGGGGATAATCACAGGTGGCCTTTTGCTGAATAAATGAAAGAGGAGCCAGTAATTCTTCTACAGAGGTACATAACCGCCCAGGGGCCTTTGTTGTGGGTTATTCGTGTTCCATGCATAGGGCTTTGTTTCCTGGATAACACAATCTGCACCAAGGGAATTCAGTGGCCTTCCTGGGGGAGATACGAGTGATGTTCATGTTGGGAGGCGAAGAAATGGGACTGCAGGGAGGGAGCTGCATCATGCCAAAGGACAAAGAGACAGAAAATTATGTTTTGAGATACGGTGATCCACATCTAGTGACTGATGCTGAGAAGAGAGAGGAGTTTAGGGGGAGGGCAGGGCTGTCACTGAATGATCCAAGCCACAGGAGACCTGTCTAGTTAACAGAGCAGTAAATCTGAGCTTTCCTGTGTATATTTATTTTCACATCACAATCTGTTTAAGCAAGAAAAGCACATTCTAATTGCACTCTAAACAAGGATTTCTCCTTCAGCATTTTACAGCTGTTTCTTGTATGCAGTGCCAAGCTGATCTTGGTGATGAGATGTTCTAGCACAGCGTGGACATGAGCCCAGTGGGCAGATGTCTCTTCTGCTGCGTTTTCATTCACTGTTTTGAGGGGCAGTTGAGAGACCGTTTTACTCCTTCAATAAAGGTTTATAATTCGTGAAGCCCATTACTGTGAACAGAGTCGCACATCTGGCATAAAGCACTCTGGTGGCCCAAAGAATGTGCTTGCAAGAAGTAAGATGCTTTTGTAGTAAATTCTGCAGCCTGACTGGAATTAACTTCATTTAAGACTAAAGAGCAAAGATAATCGATAAGATAATGGCTGCTGGAAAGGTGATACCGGGAGCTGAGTTGAGTTACAGTGCCTGTGACATCTCAGAGCGAAACGCTCTGGGCCGCAAAGCTGCTGCGTGCACTTAGCAGATGATGCACACAGCAACCTACGGGTGTGATCCCGGGAGCTGGGCTAACGAGGACAGCGTGAGCAGCACTGCAAGGGCCGTTCCTTCCCTGTGGCGGAGCGCGGGTAGACAACAAACCTTTGCTTTCCTTTTTCTGTCACCGCGGCACGGCGCTGCTCTCGGGCTGCTGCGCTTCCCCGGCGCAGCCTCCGCCCCAGGAGTGTCCGTCCGTGCCGGCAGCTCCGCCGCACCGGAGCGCTCCCGGCTCCCCCTCCTCCGCTTCATTCATGCGCTGAACGGCAAATCCAGCTCCGCCGAAAGCAAAATGCTTCCCCTTTCGATGCCCGCCGCAAAACGTGCGTTTGAAAATTGTAGCCTGTGTTTATTAATTTAAAACAAACAAAACGAGCCAGTGATTGTGGAGATAAAAATATTCCAGTTGAATATCAAGTGTACCATAAAGTCCCTCTGGACTAAGACATCTTACTAGTGGCATCCCAGCTAAATTTAGACTTTCAAATTAAAACCATTTCTGCTGAGAGGCCGGATCTTGTAGGCATGTTGTGCACTTTGGGAATTATCTTTGTCTTTTCACTAAGGTTAATTCAAACACCTAAGATCTGAAGTTGAGGGTGTCTTTCCTGACTCTTGTAAAAAGCTCTTGTGCTCCCAAATTAGAATGAGTGCAGGACTGAATTTAAGTGTAAAGTTTAGGGTAGGCTGTAGCGAATTGAGGCACAGATTTTGATCGGCTTTGAAAGGAGGTGAAGCCAGGCTGGTACTTTTTGGCACCAAGGACTGGATAAAGAGTTTTTATGGAGAATCTCTATAAAGGCTGACAATAAGTACACATTAATCAAAAGTGCTCCAAAAATTATTTTTCTTAAATTGAATAATATAAATCCTGCTGACTTTTAATGGATGTTATATTCCAATTCCTTCTGTGATCCACAGCACCACAGTCCTTGTATTTGTGAAATGTCCTCTTGATCAGTTGGTTACTGCACAATATCTGGAAGAGCCTTGCTGACTTGGTAAGAATCTGTGCCAGGCAGGTGAATGACAGGTCAGGGGAGGGATGAATTTGCTGTTACATTTTCTTGGGAAGCAGCAGCATTTGGATAGCCACAGTCTAGCTGGAGTGCTGATTATATTGAAATTTTCAGCTCATAACAGACAGTCTGAAGTAAATACTGTGTGCTTTTCCTCAGTTCTCTAGGCGCAATGGGGATTCTTGTCAGAACGTGACAGGAGATCCCCAGTGGAAGCTTTGGAATATTCATTAGTAGAGAGAGGAATGATACAGTTATTTTAAAAAGTTTTCATCAAAATTGTGTCAGGGACATCATCCTCTGGCAGCTTCATTGGAGGAGTTGTAAGAATCCAGCCTGGAGAAGACCAGAGGGGAAAGAAAACACACTTGGAGTCAGTCATAACTCCAATTTATGGATGTGGAAAAGCATCTCATTTACTAAACAAAGTATTTTCCTGCTTTGCTTATTTTCAGTTTCCCACACCAGTTACCTACTGATCTATTTCCTATATAAAATTCTAGTGTAAAAATCTCTCTTCATTCGCTCTCATAGCATGCCCTGTATTTATTCTATTTATTCAGTTAGAGTGAGAACAGAATGTGGCTGTTCCATTCTGGAGCAATCAGTGTTCTCTGTTTCAGCCTAGGAAGTGCTCATTTAGCTTTATTAAAATACTATCATTTTCTTCTTCTCCAAAAAAAATGGGGAAAAAATTCTTTCAAAATTTTAACTTGCACCCTAGGGCTTTGTAAAACTGGAATGTGTAATTAACATAAAACCAATTCTTCGGTATCTGAAATTGTGGGGGAAAAGGCAGAACTGATTCTTGATGCCTCTCTTGTGCAACCCAGCATTCCTTCAGAGTAGAAAGATTCCAGTATTAGTGGAAAGCGTTTTTGTAAGACATCTCAGCCCGTGCCAGCACGGCATGTAATGCACACCAAGCAGCCAGCTCATGAAGAAAAACATGTTTACAGAAACTGAAATGACTTCTTTGTTGTTTACTCGTGCAGAGGAGAATGGCGTCAGGAGTACTTCGAGAGAGAATCTTGCTTTTAAATTGCCCCAGAACCAGCACCGCGGTGTGGCCAGGCAGAATTTCCCTGACCTGAGACCTTTCAGGGGCTGCTGAGCAGATGCCCCATCGAACCCTTTGCTGTGTGGCACAGAGAGGGGCATTGTCATCAAAGACACGGCTGTAGGCTGGACTTGTCCCTGCCCTGTCACCCCGGGGAGAGTGACCCAGTGCTCGGTCACAGAAAAACCCTGCTCGCACCATCTCCCACCTCCTCAGCACTGCCAGACTCTGCCTCTTCCTGTGCTGGTGGATCCAGCTCACCTGACCAGTTCAGAGCTCCAGCGTGTGATTGGGATCATCGGTGTGGTGTGAAGGTTTAAATGCAACTGTGCTGCTTGTGCTGGTTCATGCTGACCTTCGAACAGCACAGTATAGAAATCTTCCTCCCGGTTAAAGGATTTCAGAATTCCTCTGGTTGTTTCCTGTTCTGTTTTATCTTCTGCCCTCTAGGGATCTGTAATTGCATCTGATTTTTTTTACCTCTGATAGATATGCATCATCAGTACATGTTAAAGGTGGGGTTTGTTTTGTTTTGTCTTCCTTAAAGAGCAATTTGTAATTCATGCAGTGGATGTGTCTTATGGCTCCAGGCTTGAGATCCTGGAGATCCCACCCACCGTGGGAACAGGCAGTGTTGCATCTCTGTTCGCCCTGGTGTGGAAGGTGTTTTGAGTATTGCCTGTGCAATTTATTTGTATCCTTTTTCCAGTAACAGCTGAGTGTTTGCTGGGGTTACCAAGATCCATGGGTGTGCTGAGAGTGCCTGTACAGGGGGCAGCTCAAGACAGGAGAAGGAAAAAAGCCTGGCAAAATCAAAACCTCTGACTAGAACTTGATTTTACCTTCACCTTTCCTGGTAGAATAGGGTTGTCACCATGAGCAACATTAGTGGAAAGTATTTGTGTTGTGAATGTCCAGCCAGCACAGCTCGGAGTGAGTAATTTGTGTGAAGAGCACTACAGAAGTATGCACTTTTTTTTTCTTTTTTTTTTTTGGCTACAAGGAGCAGGGAATGGGGAGAGGGATGATTCACACGTGAGTTAGACATCACTTACGGTAAGTGTGTTGCCCTTGAAGAGCTTAATCAGGCAATTCTGCAAACACAGCAGAGCTCTTGTAGGGCTTGTCGTGATTTTTAGGTCCTTATCCTTTCATTTTCTTTCTGCTCCTGGATGGTATTCCTTGTCTTTGCTCCACTTGATTTTCTCCCATTCTAGCAATAGCATTCTCTTCACAGCATCTTGTATTGCAGGCTTTTCTGGTTTATTTTCAACTTTACATTACCCTTGTGGCATGAAGTTACCCCTGCTTGCAAGTGGGGAAACAGAGGCACTGAGTCTCCAGAATCTTTGTCCATTCTTGTTGATCCTTATAAACAGAAATATTGTATCACATTCTCTATCCTAAATTCTGCCACAGAAGAGTTGTTTGACTAAATGCTCCTTCTGCCACTGTACTGCAAGTTTAATAGTGATTTCTCCATATGGCCAAAGATTGTATTTTCTGGAGAAACTTCTGTGTAACTCAATAGATCTCCCTGATCAGGCTGTATTTTCCGTCTCTCTGTCCTTAATTTCATCCTGTGCACTTACATTCATGCTTCCTTTTTTAAACAACAAGTAGCAGTGTGTTCTATAGGATCATTGCTGTCCACTTGCCTTCCTCCCTCCAACCACCTTCCTAGGATGCATCTCCCATTCTTTCTCCTAAGATTAATGAAACTTTGCTTTTCAAGACCTGTTGTCAGTTTTTCACTTTCCAGGCCTTTCCTCTCCATATTTACTGTTTCTCTGACTGGCTGCAGTGATGCTCTCTTTCTCCTGGTGTCTGCTCTGAGGGCAGGAGCTGTTCTGGTGCTTTCTCCTCTTCAGCAGTGGGAGGTGAGTGACTGGACAGCCATTGCCACACAGCTGTCTTGTGCTGCCCTCAGCATGGCCTGGAGACAGACTGGGACAAAGAAACTGCAGGGATAAGATAGCTGGGCACGCAGGGAACGTGGGGGTGAGTCACATGGGATCAGAAGTGTGACACAAATCAGTGTTGCAGCAGTAGCAACTGCTGCATCCTCAAAAGCTGATGGCTCTGTGGGAAGCAGATTGCCTATGACTCAGTTGGCTTTGCTGACTCCTGCACAAGTTTGAATGAAGCCCAGGCTGACCCCAGAGGTCTGCAGTGAGTTCATCCTCTTGATGCACACAGCTGGGAGATGTCTGATCCTGTCTCCAGTTGCAGTGCTGGCAGGAGCTGAGATTGCTACCCTGTGCTCAGGGCTGAGCATGGGAGAAGGAGCCTTCCAGGGCTCACTGAGAAATGGTGCTTCAGAGGAATAAATTAAAGGGTAATGAGGATCTCAGAGGTCTTCTTATCTCTTAAAATGAATTATACTACTAATAGCAGAGGATAGCTTTCCTGAGGTGTTTAATAGCCCTGAGAGGTTCTGACACTCCAGCTGCTCTGCAGTGTGTTTCCTTGGATATAGAGCAGCTACTGAGACTGACTGTGAGCAAGGCTCACACTCCACTCCTCTTCCTCTCCTCCACTTCGCTCCATTTCTCCTGTCTTTCTGTACGAGCACTGTGTACAAAATCAGTGGGTGTCTGTTTTGTTTCTGGCACTAAGGAGCCACAGCTTCTGTGACTGATGCTGGACACTGCTGTTAATGTGTGATATCACTGGAGTGCTTCTTTTGCCTCAAACTTTTACTGATGGCATCGCTGTGAAAAGTAGCATGAAATGGATGTTGGACCAAAACATATAAAAATGAGTGCATGGGGGGTGTTGAGCCAGTTAACAGGGGTAAGTTTGACAATATCATGGTCTGATGAAGTATTGAAGAACAGGCACGCAGTTAGTTTAGTGTGGTTGTAAGGAAACTGCATCTTGTCCAAGGAATCTGATGTCAGATTTCCTTGAGGTTACAAGGTTAATGGATTGAGGTTTTCTTAAAAAAACCCTCAAACAGTCAAAAACCATAAAACCCCCAACACACATTATGTGATATTGCTGAAACATTTACTAAACAGATCAAAGTGCTGGCTCTGAGTAATTGACAGTAGCAAGTCCAAAGGAGCTGGATCCAGTGGGTTTGCATAGGAAATGGTCAAACCTTTTGACACTTGAGGCTGGAGCTCCTGAACCATTGCTGATAGAACTTCCTGCAGGATGTGAAGGTGGATTCAGTGCTGAATAATGACAAGAGCAGAGCAGTGTAACAGTAAATCTTCAGTCATTTGAAAAGTTGGAACCCATTGAGAAGAAGTTATTTTAGCACAGTTTGGTATTGTATACTGCTTGGGCAGTGGGAGATACACCTTTTCCTGGAAAGCCTGAACTCTTGAGGTGGTTCTGAGTTCTGGGCAGCAGTGGCAGTACATACACTGAGGTGTTACAGAGTTTTATGCTGTTCCCAGTAGAACATTACGAGTTGGAGAAAGTGCATTAAAGAGGAAGAAACCTTCCTGGACCCAAGCGCTTTACCTTCTAGCTTATTGGAAAAGTTGAGTGACTTGATGACAATAAAGCTCTGTACATTAAAGAATTCTTTGTGCAGCAGAAAAAAAGCATAGCAAAAACGGAGGGCTGGAAACTGAGTTCAAACAAAATTTTTAAAAAAGTAATAAATTCTTAATAAGAGATGTAAAGAATCCCTGGAATATATGAAGGCTCTTGGCCTCCTGAAATCAAGAGTGGATGCTTTTTTGGCAGTTGTGTTCAGCTGGAGTGTGAGTTTATAAGATCAGAGTAACTGAGAGAAATTCAGGGTCAGGCAACGGGATTTAGTAGGTCCAGCAGTCTTTTAAAAAACAAAAGTCTTGAAAAATCGTATCACCTAAAGCACAGGGTCAGGCACAGAGCCAGCTTCCTCTCCTGGATGCTAAAGGCAGATGTTAATCATATCACATTCCTGCCAACCTTCACCAGATTTTCTTTGTCATCCTTAAAAGGGTCTGATTTTGCTCAGTGGGAGGATTTTCATTGGCTTCAGTGATGATGAGTGAGTCAAAATAGCATTGCTTTTACTCCCAGATCGGTGCTCTGGTTTGGTAGTGTTCAAATATCAAGTGTGAGGGATTCACTAACACCTTTTTGTACAGGCATCGCTTTTGATGCATTTTTCAAGCATTGGAATGTAGTTATTTGATAGATTATCCTTCCAAGAGTTGACAGGGAAATTAGAATTTTGGTATTGCATTTTCCAGTGTCATTTGGTAACAATTGCAATAAATTTGATGTATTTCTACCCATATAAATTTACTGAAAGATCAGAATCAGACTTGTTTATATTTTCATGATTGAGTAATAATTGCTTTCATGTCTTCACTGTTCTTTCCATGGATATCTCCTTGGACTTTCGAGTTTGAAGAATTAGTTTGAAAAAAGAAATGTGAGGAGAAGAGGATAAAGGCAGAGAGAAAGAAAGCTTGTCTGCAAGGCAGATTGTTTTCCAGGCTCTCATAGCAATATTAAAAAGTACCTAGAGACAAATTAAGAGTTATTCCTTGCCGCAGCACAGAACTTACTGTTGCTCCTAAAATCAGAAGAGCTGGTGGTGTCTAACAACATCCTTGGGCAGCTCATGCTTGAGCAATTCACCAGGTTATTGTAAAGAGATTATCCACACTGTCCATCTCGTCCTGCCCTCAGGGCCCCAGTGCTGCCTTTACTGCCTGCTTCCCAGTGACAGAGGTGGTATTTAATTTGAAAATAGGCTGTGTTTGTCTCTGTGCTGTTGAACAAGTATCCCTTGCAGGCCTCGGCAAGGATCTCTGCTTCCCGCTGGCTGCAGAATTCCCAGGAGAGCCGATGGACGTGTGGAGGAAGAGGCTGGGCAGGGTTTGTGGGTGGGTGCAGAGGGCAAAGGTGCTGCCAGGTTTTTTGTGTTGCTGTGTGCACAGCACGGTCTGTGGCCGGGGTGCAGCCTCTGCCTGCCGCCAGGGCCACAGGAAAGCTCTGCTGCTCTTGTCCTTGCAGGAGCTGTGGTGGGGAGTGGAGGGAAGAGCTGAATTCCTCTGGGTGCTCAGAAGAGAGCAGCACTAGGGGCAGTGAGTGGTACCTAATGGACACCCGTATCCTCAAGGCTTATCCCTGCTCTCCTCAGCAAGGTCTTCCCGTGTTTCCTGGTGTTGCTAAGCTGCTTGATAACATTTCTCTCTCTAGTTAGCTAACCAGAGTGCCCACAGCTGGAGAGCAAGTAATTCATCTGTGTATTGACACAAACCATAATAATCCTGAAAATCTGCTAGAACTAAACAAAATCGAGTGGTAGCAGAAATGTAATGTGTGAATGCTGCCCTGCAGAATTCCCTGGTCACCTGGATTTGAGGCAAAGTGAAGAAAGAAGGTGGCTGTTCTGTTTCTTGTGATGCAGGTTGGTGGGATTTGTCTGATGTCAGACCCAGCCCTTCTGTCCTCAGGTTGCCACAGAGTTTTACTCTTTACACAGACGCAGAGAGAAGTACACATTCCTGGTGTTTCAGGGATTTCCAGATTTAGTCCAGCCACCAATATGTAGTTGGTCTCCTTGCCATGGAAACTGCTTCATCTTCCTATCTTCCCTTTTTTTTTCTTTTAATTTTTTTTAAGGACACGAGAGGATTAAGTTAACTGTTAAATCACAAAAAAGATGGACAACTTCTGTCGTTGAAAAAATTAAGTTATGACAGTACAAATAATATTTCTCAAGTCTAGTTTCTTGATACAGTGACAAAAAATTTGAGTCAATCCTTTTAATTACACTTAACAAATCAGTGCACAGTGGGATGCAGTGCAAAATTAAACAAGCTACAGTCTTACGGACAACCTAGAAATGCATTCCTCAGTGTCAGAGCCATCCACTGGTTCCTCCAACCTATTTTTCAACCACATAAGATTTAATTGTTGCAAATGGAATACTTGTTCTACAGAAGTCCAATAAATCTGCAGTCTGTCTTCCCAGTAATCAATCACAGATTGTGAATTGCATGAGGAAAAATCTATAAGATATGTTCTTCATGTCTAGTACGTTGGGTTATTTTCATGTCTTGTGGTTTGAATTTGGCCACTGTCATTTTAGAGGAATTTCCTGCCATCTGCGTTCAATTGAATTTTCTCACAGATTTGGGCTTGCTTGTAAATACTGGGATCTGGCAAAAGGAGTATCTTTGTTCTTCAGGGGCATATTCAAAAACCGTTAACATGGTGTTGGCAACGTGCTGGGTTACGGAATAGCCAGGAGATAAAAAAGGTATAAATTCCCCCCTGCCCCTAACAGCTGATGATTTATCTGTGAAAGAAAAAGAACAACGAGTGCATGAGTGTGTGGTAGAGTTTTATCTCAGGCTATCATGGTATTTCATATTTTGCTTATTATTAGGGTGTTGGTCTGACCGTCTGCTTGTGACCACGTACACAGGCAGCAGGCTGAGAGTAGCCAAAATATTACAGCAAATTCCTGGGGGATCTCATTGCACAGTCCCAAACAGATTGGGAGTTGGTTTACCACCAGCTCTAATTTGTGTTTTGGCTGCTGATTTTGCATTGAGTTAATATCCAAGCAGTGATATTGGCATATGTAGATTCTTAGAAATCACGCATACCTTGGGGCAAAGGGGCTACTCTATCTTCAGTTTAAAATATCAGCTGGACTGTTACAAAATTCAAGGTAATCTCATCATCCTAACTGAAAGCTGGAGAGAACCCTTTGCATTCCTTTCTGAGAGAGTGTGTATAATCAAATAAAAAAAATCCAAGCATTGAGGATCAAGTTTAAACCAACAAAATCAAAACAATTCAGAAGGGAGTTTATTGCCGTCTTGAGCTTAACCTCACAATGAGAAATAGCAGATAAAATGGATTTACATGTGTACTCAACTGTGTTACTCGCTAGAGATTGAAGAGATGTCCCAGCTCAGAAGGAACCTGCTTCAATTTATCTCATTTTGCATATTTCAATTTGTCAGAGTTTGTGTTGTTTGGGCATGAACCAAGGGCAGCTCCAGCCTTGCTGTGAAATGTAGGTCTGTGAAAACGATGGCAAGGGCCTCTAGATTTATCATGTCTCTGTTGCTTAACAGCTTATTCGTTTGTAGGTGGAAAGATGTGTTTTCTGAATTGTCAGTGTCTCAAACTAACTTTGGTCTTTAGGAACGTGTTACTTCACCCTGTATGTCACATCTTCAGATCTTCACCAATTCCTTTAAACTTGAATTGTGCATTTAAACCTGTGCAACTGCCTGGAGTTCAGCACAGTGATCTCTTGATAATGCAGCAGAGGGAATCCTGCTTCTGCTCCCTTCGTTCTGCAGGAAAGGGAGAAACAAGTGTTTTGGCCAGCAACGCCCTTGGAGTGTCTCGGTGTTGTTTGGCCTTCTCGTTTCTGTAGCAAGCCTTTTCCAAATTCTGTCAGTACCTGACAGCAGTCCCGTCTAAGATGTTAAACAACAGCTCAGCCCAGGCAGCCAGAGGGTGTCATTTTTGCATAATTTATTTTTTAGAAGAACTGCAGCATGGAGAATCAAGGAGTTGTTTTCAGTATTGCATTTTTCATGGTCTGGAAATAGTCCATGCCTGTGAGGCACTGACTGCTCCTTGCAGTAGCCTCGGGCACACTCAGAACTTGCAGGCTTTGTCACTGCAGCCCCTGCTCTGCCCAGGGATGCTGAGAGCTGAGTGAGAGTTCACTCTCACTGCCACGAGCAGCTGCACTCGCATTTCTGTCTCTGGCTGCTTTCAGCATGGGCAGCTTTACCAGCAAGGAGCAGCGTTTGCCCCAGACACACTGGAGATTGCTGCTTCCTGTGAATCCCAGGGAATATTTGCACTCCTGCTCCAGGCAGACTGGCAGTGAGTAAATGGGCTGCTCACAAATAGTTCAGCTGGATGATGCTGTGTGGTTCTGCCTTTTGGAGTGCCAGTGTGTCACCCTGGCTGCCATGGACCTGTTCACTGCCCGGGAGGAACCTCTCACATGGAATATTCCCCTAAAGTTCACATGTCTTAGGTTATCTTTCCAAAGATTCCAAATCTTAGCAATATTTTGGAGGGATTATCCAGTTCTTGCTGGGCATACTGTTCTTTCCTCTTTCCCTGTTTCCTTATTTTTTTATATTAGTCTTCCTATCATAACATTGGTATAGGTATATATTGTCATTTTTGAGGGTATTTCCAGTGATGTAACTATTTTATTTAAATTATAATACATCAGGCAGCACTATTCTGGCTTCACCAATGGGCAGGAGCTGAGGCTGTTTCTTTATGAATAAATAGATGTTTGTTCACTACTTCTATTTTTAATATGGCATGACTATATTAGCAAAGATTACCTATTTGATCTTGAGAGTAAAAGCCCATGATAATCTGGAAACACACCTTCCAGCTTTAAGCTGTGACTCTGAGAGAGGCTCCTTTATTTAAGTGAAGTTTCCAAGATTCTCTGGATCACCAGTTTAATTTGCTTGTTTACCAAACAAAGGGTTGCATTTTACACGAGCCAAATGAGCCTGGCACTGCAAATAAAAAACAGATTACATTCGTTGCCATTAGTCACTCAGACTTAAAGGGCAGCTCCTCCCTGAAAAGGAGCTCTAAAAACGGCACTGAAGATTTCCATGGGTTTTGTCCCTTAGTATTTCCAAACCATGAGCACTAAACCAGTACTTCTATTTCCATGTGTCAGTCTTGCACAAAATTAATTTTGTTGACTGACTTTCCACTAATAAAGTGTTCCACATTTGACAAGTCTGTCTTCTGTTCACTTAGGCAGTTCACTCTGTGCAGGTTTTGTCCCTGATTATTCTGAGGCAAATTTGGGTTCTCTTGTAGTCAAGAGGAGCTGAAACTCCTTATTTCTTATTATTATTTTTTTTTTGAGTGGGTAAATGATGGATGGGATAAATCTTCAACATTTTCTTCCAGTGATTAGATCACACCATATCCTGAATAAATCCTGTTGTTTGCTCCGATGTCCCTCTGCTTTGGGTATGATATTTCTTGCTTTGTCTTCAGGAAAGTTGATAACGTGCTTTGTCCCTGATCCTTTGTCACTTTATCACTTCATCCTGTTACCCTCTTGTTCCCTCTGTTGTGCCTTCACACATGCTGTTATTTTCCTCTCTCGAACAACTATCTCCCTTCATTCTGCTGGATTTCCCAAACATATGCCAGGCCCTCTCCGAGTTGATCTGCATGATGCTCTTCATCTGAGGCTCTACTGGAGACCAATAAAACCTATAGGGAATTAACTGACAAAGCCAATTGTTACTGTTATTTCAAAAGAAAACACGCTTGCATTTTCTTTCTCTTTCTCTGAATAGCTAAATGATCCTAACAATAGTTCTCTTGTTCTTTCTTTTTTATTTGTTCTCCCTGCCATTTTGTATCATGAAGTTAAATTACTGATATATCTTGAGTGCTGAATGACATCTATCAGGTTTGCCCTGTGTGGTTACTGCAGAAAAACGAGCATCACTTAAAATTCTGTATGATTTTGATAAGAATAGGATGCTTATCCTATGGGTAGTGAAAAATTCCTGATGGTCGTACTGATCCAGTGTGGCTTTCAAATGTTAGGTGTAATTTTGGTAAGTAAATCTGTTGTTGCTGGGAAGCTTCCCTGTGTGTGCTGATTCAGTTTTATTTGGATTGCCAGGTGTAGCTCAGTAAGAATTAAGAACACAGACAATCTATGCCGAAACATTGTGTGATTGTGCATATATATATATGACTCTTAGGGGATTCTCCAGGCTGAAGTTTCTGGAGTCCAGGTGCCTCAGCAAGAGGAGCGAAATAACCTGGAGTCTTGCCTTGATCTCCCACTGTGCACCTGAGAATTGCAGGTGTTGATGTTGCCATGAGAACTCCTGAGCTACTGATGAAATCAGATGAGCTGAATACAGTTTTGCAGTTACCCAAATGTTGCATTTGCTCAAGCCAATTGGATTAAAATCATACCCTGCTGCTTTTAGTATGACTGCACAGAAAGGTTGCTGTGTTGTCATTCAACATATTGTTGTGGATTAGTAATCTGAGCTTCAAAATACATCGTGCACAACTGCTGTGCTAAAAACTCTGTTAGATAAAGCCAGGAGTAAAAACTAACATCTCAATTAGAGGTTTGCACAGATCTTCACCAAAGTGTTCTGTTAAAGGTGGTATAAATCTGTGTGCTTGAACAGTGTTTGCCCAGCTGAGATTTTGACACGGATGGCTCCCGATCATTGGAAAGTACATTTACATTTCACTTACCTATCATTTTACAGAAGCCAAATGCTTAAGTGCAAGCAGGGGAGTAATTTAAACCATTGTGGGCTATACACAATCCAGTGAGTAAACAGGTCATTAGAGTAAATTAGCAATGAGGCTGTAAAATAAAACATGCCAGCTAAAAGATTTGATACATTATCCTTACCGTTCTCAAAGACATGCATAATTATCATCCTGATACAAGTGTCTTAATTTAAGTCAGAATTTGTGTCTGGAGTTAGTATGAGAGACAGAGGAGCCACGGGAAGCACCATCTGAGAGAGTGAAAAGCTCCACAGTGGGGTAGCTGTGAGTGGTGCAGGGATCTCTGACTCCAGAAATGTTATTATTACTTTTTATGATGTGTGACTTGTGCTGTGACAGATTAGAAATATGTTGTTGGAAGCTCAGAGAGACATAGATACATAAAGTTCTATGAAAGTGTTTTAAAAACTAGTGACATTTCCTAATTATATACAGTATTTTGTTCTAATATTTTTCCTGTTGCTTTGGTTTGTGGTTCTTGATGAACAATTGGCTTTATTTAAACTGAAGCTCTGTTCTCCTGAAACCCTCGACTTTCCTGTGCGTTGGATGCACAACTGGGTGTGGCCTCACCGCGTTGCTGTGGGGATGTTTAGGACTGATGTTTTCACACATCTTGCTTGGTGTTAAGTAGGAAAACTAAAGAGGTGGTTGAGGATAAAAAGGGAGTCTATAATCACAGAAGGAAATTCCACCTTCAAGCCAGCACCTTTGTTCTTGGAAAGCTGAGAACATTGGGGCTGGAGCAGTTAAAACTCTCGGTTAGGTTTGTGTTGTAAGCTCACAACAGGCTGCAGAAGGTGTGGGGCTGCCTAGTTGCTCTCAGATCAGGACAGAAGTTCAGCTGCCCTGAAACCAGCAAAGGGAGCTGAAGTCAAGGCAAACCCCAGTACAGACAAGCTCTCAGAAATCACTCCTTTGCCAGAAGTCTGCTCTGGACTAATCCCCAAAGTGATGCTGATACTGCCAGGAGACAGAGGGCTGTGGCTGTTCCTCCTCAGCTATTAATGTTAAATATTGGAGAGATCAAATTGCGTCTTCTGGGAGAAAACCCCTGTGGCTTACCCTACCTTTGTGCCTGCTGGAAGATGTGTCAGGGCTGCGGTGTTTGGGTAATGAATGTTGCTGTGCCATCTTCACTTGGAGCTCTCCCCTTGCAGAACTCCTCGGGAATGATGTGGTTAACAGTGTGTTTGTTTAAGAGGCAAGGGGGGAGGGAAATCAGTATCAGGTAAAAATGTATATGTCTGTGTGTATATATAAATTCCCAAAGCATTCACAGCCAGCTACTTAATAGTTTTCATTGAATTAATTTTAAAACATGAACCTTGTTTCCTTTATTTAATAGAACAAAACGGCTTGCATATTCTTGACTGTAACAAGCAGGGTTTATATAGCATTCTGCAAACAAAGTAAGCATTAAAGTCCCTTTTGTCCATCTGTGGAATGAATAATTTTGTGCAAAGTATTTATTATAAGCACACGATACACTTAAACTTTTTACTGTAGTGGTGACAGATCCAGCACAGAACTGGATTGTTAAGTAGCAAGCACACCACGCTTCTATACTGTATAAAAATTTACTGACCTTTCTAAAGGCTCCTGGGTTCAAAGGAAAATCTTAGCTCACTTGGCTAACTTTGGGGTGCTACTTAAAACAATTGTGGATGTTGGAAGTAGTGCACAAGAGGCTGTGATGAGTTCCAGTCAGAATTGCACAGCTTTGTGAGGATGAATGTCCAGCTTTGGGTCGGGTACCCGTGGGCACTGCCTGCTCCCTGGGACTGCACAAGGCAGCAGCTGGGTACCCCTGGGTTAGGCACCAAAATGTCCATGGGAACCACCTCAGAAAAACTTTGAGATTTCCCTGTTATTTGGCAGAAATTGGGACTAACCCAGAGGTGATGTGTCACGAGTACCTGGCGCTAATGTAGTTTCTTTTAGGGTGATTTGCAGTAGGTTTTGTAATGTACCAATGTACACACACACCCCAGTCCTATTTGCTGTAAATGAAGCAGTCCCTTCCCTTCTGTGAGTTGCACTCATACATGGCATTAATTGCTCCCAGAGTCACTCTGCTCCCCCTCTGGGATTCAGTACATGTTTAACATTCAGCTGTCTTGTCAGAACCCAGACTTTGGACTCCCCAAAACATCCTTCACTTGGGTCTGTCTGCAGAGAGCCAAATTCAGGCAGGGCACGAGGAAATGGGATTTGTGGATTAGCCACAGGCACAGGGAAGCACACACTAGGCTGGAGGGAGTCCCAGTGGGGATGGGACACAGGTCCAGGGCTCTTGGAGGTGACCTAAGTCACACCACTGTAGATTTCCTGTAACATTGGATGTGTTCACCTCTAGATTTGGCCCATGGGCTCTGCAGAATGTCTTGGACATGGCATTAGGGGTAGCTGGTTTAGTTTGTCTCTCATTGAACTGCTGTTAGTGGTTGGAGGAAAAAAAAGATACAACTTTTACGAAAATGTATTTCCAATGTTTTCTGGGAGACAAAGCAGCAGATTCCTTTCTGTTGATCCCTTCCCATCTGCTGCCCTCACCCTTTGGAATTAGCTGCCTGCCAATGCCTTTAGAACCCAGTTGCAGGGCCAGTCTTGTCTCCAGCAAAGCCTCTCCCTCATTTATGTGAATTTCCCAGGGATGAGCATTCAGGGACAGCATCTCAGCTGATGCCTTTTTCCATCTATCTGGTCCTCTTTCCAAGTGTTGTTTTCTTTGATTGATTGCTTGAATTATATTTGCAGTCAGTGATAATGAATTTATGCCCAAACCCATTGTGCATCATGTTCTTTATTGTCTTTATAAGGTTGCTGCAGTTCGGTGTCTGTTCTGCCCTCTGAAGTGAGGTTGTTTGTCACTGACATTTCATCTGTGAGGGACATGTCTTCAGCTTCTGTGCTTGTATATTCTGGGGTTTATGCAAGAAAAGTTCTTCAGGTTTTGCAGTGGTTGGGTTATGTCTGATGTGTGGAATGGCACCTGAAGTGAATTCAGGGGTGAAAAATGTGTCTCGTTTTCCAGCTGTAGCACCATCCTTAAGGCTCGTGGTGGGCTGTCCATGCAGCTGTTCTGGAAAGAAACCTTCTGGACACAGCTTGTGGAGCAACTCTTAGAAAAAACATTACATTCCTTTATTTATCTTTGAAATACAGCTGAAGATCAGAGCGAGGGTACTCATGTATGTTAGAGGATAGATATTGTAATTTATTTGCAACTGCATTCTCTCGTAGGTTGTTTCCCTCAGCCGTATGGTTAGTGAAGAAAGATCCCAGGATCTCTTTCTCACTGTTCAGCAGGAATGCTGCATTCATTCCTCTGTCATCATGGTGTTTATAATGCTGCTTTCAGGAGAGAGTTGCTCCTGTGCCTGCCCAAATCCCAGAGGGATCTGTAAGAAAGGCACAAAACCGGAGGAGCACTGAGTTCCTGTACTGCCTTTGTGGGTCAGGAAGGTGGAGGAGAAGACATTGCTAAATGCAGGTCTCTTCATTGGGTTTCTGTTGCTCCCTGTTCTTTTAGCCTGTGTAGGTGCCAGTTGGACTAATGCAGCAGAGGGCAGCTGCTTCCCAGCACGTGCCATTTGTCATCACATCCCTGAAATCTCATGTTTGGTCTTGGGAAGATGGGAAATACCAGCTCTTTTGGTATGCCTATTCCAAAATGTCCTCAGGGAGGGGAAGATTGAAGGGAGAACAGAAAAGGGTTCAATGCCAAACTGAACCAACAAAAGGACATGTTAAAAGAACCCAGACTTTAACAGAACTTTTTACACATATATAACAGAACTTTAACGTAAACTTTATGGTCTTCCACCATACTTAACAACTCCTCCTCATTTGCATGAGCCAGTCGCTACACCTTATTCATAACAGAGGCGTGGACAAACACAAGGAGGGAGGAGCAGTGGGAATGTTTCATGTTATTGTGAGTTTGGGAAAATGTCTTTGGTGTGTAGTTGGAATGTATTGTAACCAAGAACAATAAACATAATAGCTGAGAATACATAGAAGTATTTCAGGATGTTGAGTGACCAAAAGAAAAAAAATTCTGCTGTAAAAGACCATTTTTTTCTGTTGGATAATGATGTAAACACTGTTTATTTCCAAGCAGGCAATTTGCACATCTGTTCTGATGTTACTGTCCAGGTTTGTTTGCTATTATTCTTTGATGGGAACACCTAAATTGTTTACAGTTCACAGCAAGACCTATTTAGTTGGGTCAGTTGGTTTCTTCATGCATGTAAGACATTCAGGGAGTTGTTTGATACACAGAAAGGAGGAATCTGATGAAAAACTGTAGAAATGGTGAAGGTGATTTTTACTTCTGTTGAGTCTTGCACCTGACCCAGCGTTAGCTGTAGTTTTAAATTTAACGCTCGTGTCAAGGAGAAAGAAACTTGAAAATAAGTAATGTTTTATAGTCTCGATAATGCGGTGTCTGTTCCAGCTGATACTTTATTTCTTCAGTCCTTTGATTCTTTCCATATGAAGGCAGCAAATACTTCCATCAGGTTGATACAGCTTTTTCTTTCCTTAGAAGTTGGATACCTTTAAAATGGCTCGAGCAACTGCATCTCTAAAATTTGCATAAATAAATCAACTGTGTACTGTGGCTTTTGTGATGTTCAGTGTCTTTATTATTTGATGATTAAACGTAATGCAATTTACTAATGAAGAGATGTATTTTGAAGAGCAAAGGTCAGGGCCGGATTTGAAGACTTCCATTGCCTGAAATGTCTAAAGTAATTTCAATCAGGGAATTTACTTGCAATCATCAAAGCACTTTTCCTTTCATGATTTGAAAAAGTCTTGCTGCTGATGTTTATAATTATGGAACACCACCATCAAACCCTTTACTCATCAAACTTCATTACAATGATTTATTTGACATGCAGTAATACTTGTAATGCAGAACAGAAACAGAGCTATTGATTTACCAGCAAATTCATTAAAATGGTGTAAGTATTATTGCCAATAGATACACAAGGAACATAAATTATTATATTCTGTTTTTTGAGTTACAGAGGCTCTGCCAAGGAGTTCCATATAAAGCAGGGCAGAACGCTGATATTTCTGTACATTAGCAGACCCTGCTGGAATAGCTTTTCATATTTAGAGATCTCATACTGGCACATTTTGCTTACAAAAGTGTTTTGGTTGTGCAGTCCTGTCTTGGAAGGAGGCATATTTTATGACCTGTAATGAAGTCAAGAGTATGGTGAGTGAGCTGTCGAGACTGTTTTTTAGATACTAAATAGATTACATAATGGGGAGGGAATATGGTTTGCATTTCTCTGCATCACAAATTTCAGGTTCATCCAGAAGCTACCACGTGTTTGAAATATTTTGCTGATATCAAGAACTCTATAACTTTTTTTTTAATTTATATTAAAATTATTCCAGAAGTGCAGAGGAGGGCATTTGCTGGTATTGTATCTCCAGACTATTCTTTTGTGTCATATCTCTTAGATTTTGTAGGATGTGGAGCTGCAGGATTGATCAGTATCTGCCACAAGCTGGTGGTGACTTTGCTGTTGTCGTTAGTGAGTGCTGGGAATCGCTGGTACTGTGCAGGAGGGAAAACACATCCTGTTACACTGGTGATGGAACTCTGGAGAAGTGTGAAGGCTGAGTTGGGCTCTGGGGTGAGTTTGTCTCTGTGGGATTCACTCATGGAAGGCTGGATGTTAGAAGGAACTCCTGGAGCACTTAAACTGTGCTGAGTTTGAGGGCACATTTTGTTCTTGTGTGTTTTACTGCTTTCCCTGGAGAGTTTGGATGTTTTTTTCCTTTTGCTCTTTTCTCTAGGCAGTTTCATTTTGTGCTTATCAAGGCTCTGCCAGATGCCATGCTGAACAGTGTGCTTCTTTCCCTAGTACAGAGCATCTACTCCTCTGTTTTTTGGTTTCCTTGCCTAGCCTCGGGCAGGATTTGTTTTTTTAATTACAAAGTTAATTTTTTTCTTTGGCCACAATTCAAACAGCTAACAGTAACGCTCGTATATCCCTTAATGCCTATGACAGGTTTTCCATGTAAACAAAAATTGCATCTGTCCTCGGGGACTAACTTCTGTGAGTATATATCATGAAATGCTGGCTATTTATATAAGGTATGTAAATGAAAATGGAAAATACTGAGAGGCTGTCCTGGAATGTGAAGAGCTTATATTTCTGTCTGAACTTGGGTAAGCAAACCTGTCCTTGCTTTTAAAAACGGTTGTTTTATTTGATTCAGGGCTTTGGTTTTGGCTGATTGGTAGTGTATGACCCTTCAGGTCAATTTGGATCTAGTGGAGATTCCAGTGGAATCACAGATTCGAGCAGTCTGGAGCCACAAGAGGCATCAACAAGCAGATGGGAGATGAAAGCTGGGTTACTCATTGGCCCTAGAATTGGTTCTGCACAAGGAACTGGCGTCAGTGCTGGAGTGCAGGGAATTTTGGTGATTGGCGTGAGCTGAGAACCTGCCCCATGATCTCCCAGCAGCAGGATTTGACTGGGCTGTGTGTCAGTAGATGGAGGACAAGGTGGGCAGCAGCAGAAGTTCTGGGGGTCTGTGTTCTGATCAGCTGGACCTGCAGAACCACCCAGGGCAGGTCAGGCAGTCTCACACAGCACTGCTTGAGAACGGCTGCACAGACAGTATTTCCTTCTGGACAGATAGATTTTCTTTGAACTTTACTGGTTTTCCAAGAATATCCATTCCATGTGTACAGTCATTGCTCCTGAGGTGCATAAATGTTTCTGGTTCTTCTAGGAGACAAATTACTATTGTGTTGATGTTTCGGCTCTTTTAAGGAGCCCGTGGATAGGAGCAGATGTGTTCATGGAGGCACTGGGCCTCAGGGCTTTGGCATCAGGATAAATTACCAGGGAGTAACAAATCACCTCGTGTCAGTTGCTCACTTGTGAGTAACCACATGCACAGTCTTTCCCTGCAGCACCTCCTTGTCAGTGAAGGGTACTTCAGCTTTCTTTTCTGAAAGGAAAGCTGCCTTAAATGAGGTTGCACGTACTTCAGGAAAGTGCCTGTATGAAGCAGTATGAGGTGGTTGATAAGCAGAAACTTGCCACCTTGCAGTGTGGTGGAATTCTGGATCTTTTGAGTTTTCTTTCACTTTAAATATAGTAATTTTTTTCCTTGTTCAAAAATGAATCAAAACCAGTTTAATCTTCATCTGTTTCTGACTTCAGAGCATGTTGGTAGGTATCTCCCTGTTAGTTTCCTTAGAACTTCAAAAATACTCTTGCTGTTCTATTGAAGAAATACCCTTCCTTGGAGGATTTTTGGTAGAATAAAAATTTGCTAATTTAATTTCCACGCTCAAATCACAGCCTTCCCCTCAGAAAGTTCATCCTTCTTTTCCTTTCCTGAGTGCTCATAAAGAAGAAAAATTAGCAAGTTCTTCTTAGGTTTGGGCTCTGTTGACTCGATTGGCTGATTTCCTTATGGTGTTCCTCCAGAAAAACACAGGATCTGAAACTCAGTGTTGATCCCCAAGTCACAAAAATCCTCTAAACTGGATGAAGCAGAAGGAAGGGAACTGAAATGGGAAGAAAGGTGTCTTCCTTTTTAAGCAAGTATTTTCTTTCAACAGTTTTTGTTCCATGAGCACTGCCAAATCTCCAGTAGAGACTGGAGTCTGGAGAGAACTCTCTTCCCACCTACTCTAATGTCAGTCATGTTGAAGATCTCTGCACCCAGTCCTGGCCAAAGACTGTGTTTGAGTGAGGTATTTGGCTTTCTCCTGAGCTGGAATCCAGAACAGTAAAAGATTATTGGTGGCTTTGTGATGAGAGACCCTGACCTGGGCATATCCTTGGAGCAGGATGATCCTGCAGCCATTACTCCTTGCTGTGAGGGTCTGCTGGCAGCAGTTGTGTGCAAACTGCAAACACCCCGGGTTCCCAAGGCAGGCTGGAGGGAGGGGTGTGCCAGTTTGCCTCCCTGGTGATGACAATCCTTGAGGCCTTGGAAATAAGGGTGTGAGGGATGGCAACGGAGGGCTGGGATGACCCAACGGCGAAAAGGGTGGGGAAAGGGAGGGAGAAAGTGGTGACAGGAACTCCAGGGNGTTTTTTTTTTTTTTTTTTTTGTTTGTTTGTTTGTTTGTTTGTTTGTTTTTGTTTTTTGTCCTTTTCTCTTTTCTTTCCCTGTCGATGCAACGATGAAAATATGACTAGGCCACAATTTAAGGTGAACGGGAAGTGACTGAAATCTGGTACCACAAGAAAATGTGTTCAATTATTGTCTTAAACTGGACTTTTTCATAGAGTCAGATCTCAGGTTTGATTGAGCATTGGGCTAACTGCTCTGTGTCTGATTTCTGGCTGCTCATCGGCTCAAGCTATTACTTAGTTTCCATCGAAAACCTAATTCTCAGAAAGCATTTTTCAGTCTTTCTGTCCTCTGAGCACTAAATTCAACTTATTTGCCCCAGAAAGCAAATAATGTCACTGAAATGTGCTCTGGCAAGGCTCTGACTACCTGTCCTTTCTCTGATGGGTGATCTGTTGGGGAATGGGCCTTGCAGTGCAGTCTGAGCTAATTTGCCAGAAATGAAGACAGATTGTAAAAGGCACAGCAGCCTACTCAAAAGAGCTTTCTTTTTCTCCCTTTCCCTTTGCATCAGTTGATTTGTTACAGGAGGTATGTCTGTGTGGGACACTTGCATTGATAATTCTTTGGGATGCTTCTGAAGATCCTTTCCTGTGCTCTAAAATTAACCATGAAGGTTCCTCCTGTCTGGCAATGACAGCAAAGGCTTAGGAGGTTTAGAGTTCAGGCTTAGATCCAGTGAGTATCCCAAAATATATTTGTCTCTGCAGTTCTGGAGCCTGTTTGAATTATTCAGACTTGTTCCTGACAAAGATCATGCAATCCCCTGTGTGCTCTCTGGCTGTATTTTAGGATACTTTTGGTGAAGGCTTCATATCAGTCTTGCCAGCAAATACATAAAGCATTGAAATGGTGGTGGCCAGACAGCAACGTTTGGACAGTAACTTCTCTCTGTAGGGTGATTGTATGGTCCTGCAGAATTTGGGTATCTCTTGGTTTTTAGTATATTTGTTTTGTTAGCATCCCTGTGAGATACAGAAATGCTGTTACTCCCATTTTACCAGAAAGCCATGAAGTGCAGGCTGAACTCAATGACTTGCCTGAGGGCCATCCAAAATGTGAATTATCAGCTCCAGTGTTTCAGTCTTTGCTCTAATCCAAGGACCATCCACCTTCCAGGCTGTCAAGTAGACACAGGCACCACAGTCTTTGAAGATAAATCATAACACTGTTGGAGGAAAAGCTAAAAGTGTCCTAACCTTACCTTAATTAAGGTAAATTAAGTAAAATACATCAGCTGTGATGGAAGTGTTGAACTTGATGGGGAGGCCTGAAAGATTCAGACAGTAAAAGGCCGTTGTTGATAGTAGAATGTATGTACTACATATCCATTAACCCCTGAAAACATATCAGTCCTGTCTGTCATTTTTGTTAATTGGCTTATACTGGTGTTTCCTGCATTGAAGTGCTTCAGTAAAACTTAGAGGAATTTGTACAGGAATTTTATATTTCGTGTTGCTAGAATCTCTCTGCTGGAGTTTGTACGGGACAGTCACATTTACAGAACTAGCAGTTCGAAGAGCTTGTGATGCCTTTTGCTTTCCTTGTTCTGTTGGGCGTAATGCATTGAGACTTCATTTTTTTCTTCTTATAAAGGAGTGCAATCTTCAGGAATTGCAGTTGTAGTTGTTGTTTAAAAGCTAATTTGTGAAATTAGTACTTAATTGTGCTTTCATGTGCACCTAATCTGTATAAGCAGAGAGTCTCTGTTATTTAGATCAGTAATTGGTATCCTACCATCTAATAACACTCATTCCATCCAGGAGCATCCAGAAAGCACCGATAGCAGTGGAAGGTGGAGCTTGCTGGGTGTCAGAACCACTTTCTGGTGCGTGACTCTTTAATTTCCCACCAGCTCTGACTGTTCAATGTTGATGTCCTTGCAAGTCCTGTCAAGCTCAAAGCATCAGTTAGGACAGTGACAGTACTGATGCAACTGAGGAAAATTTGGCTCCATTGGCTTTGGCAAGGAATTATGAGTGGGTTGGAAGATTTTAAAAATATTTAGGAAATCAGCAATCATTTTTCTCCACATAAAGTGTCTTTTAAAGAAAATCTGACTGTGTTAAAGAAAACTTAGTCTCTGCTGAATTTCAACTGAGTTAATAAAAAACCAAATCTTCAGACCTATCCAAGCTACTAAAAAGTTGGCAGGATTAAAACGTAAGGAAAAAGAAGTAATTTCTGGCACGATGTGTTCTTTTGATTTTGCATTTCGTTGCATTTATATATGACTCCATTGTTGCTACTTGCTGTCGATAAAAGGCAATCATTACACAAACCCTTACTCTGGTCACTGAGCCAATCTGCAATCTTAAGGAAAAGATTAGATTCAGATAACTCAGCTGACCTTTCTCAGAAAAATAGCCTGATATTATTTAAAGACTGCTGCCTTGACTGATTGTAAATTTATCTTCAAGTATCCTTTTTAAAGAATCAACAGAGAAATCTCAAGCACTTCACCAGCAGAGAGAGAGAGAGCTAAAACCCCACAGTGGTGATGATTGTTGTTGCTGCAGAACGAAGACAGACTTTGTCTTGCAGAATTTTTTTTTTTTTTTTGCATTGTTCTGTTCGTGTAAACACCAGCATTTCAGTGGAGAATCGTTAGGAAACTTTTAGCAGAGAAATGCTCAGAAACGTCAGTGGCACACGGTACACTCATGTAAAGTTAGAGCCCCTGTGCTAAACCCTATAAAATATATGTAAAAGAGTATTGTTTTGTTTAAGCTGAGGCCCCACCATTGATTTCAGGATACGTCACATTGCAATAAAACCATAAAACCGTGGCCTTCAGTATCTCCTGAAAGCATCACTGTTTTGTGAATTACACAAGAGACATTAAAACTTGATGGCTGGAGAACAAGATGTAACATGCCTTAGAGGGTCAGGGTCATAGTCAGTGTCGGCTTGGAGACGTAATGTTTTCCTGGCAAGGCAGCAAGACTTGCCATCCCTTTGGATCAGGAGGAGAAGGGACATTTATAGGTAGAGCTGAGTTTATCCTTGTGAGAACGGTGCATCTTTAGGGTAGGAATGGTGTATTGTACACATTCTATAGCACAGCCTGGCCTGCTGCACAGAGAGGCTCCAGGGGGGTGAAGAAATGTTCCTGGGATGTCACCAAAGGTCTGCAGTGGCTGGTAGTGCAATAATTAAAATAGGTGCAGTCAAGGTAAAACTCAAAGAATGAAAACCCAGTCCCTGTAGTTCTTATTGATTTTGTTGTTTCTTAGATAAAAAAACTCACAGATTTTAGATAAGGTTTTGGTTGCAAGGTCAGGATTTGATTTGCTAAGTATTTTAAATTCCTGTTCCTAATTAGTTTCTAATAAAAAGCATGAAGATTAAGTCACTGAGAGCTCAGAATTAACTTCTTGATTCTGCCTCACATTCTTGTCTTTCAGAGGGAGCTTTGTTTTACTTTTACAAAAATCCATTATGAATGTCAGTCTCATCCCTAGATGTTCGCATATCTCTGTAAAAATACAGTTGTCTCAGAGAAACTGTGTTTAATTTTATAGAATTTTTCCTTAGTGCAGCCCGAACTACTTGAATTGAAGGGTTTCTAAATAAGAAAATTCTCTACTTTAAAAATGTGGGAGGCAAGGAAGCAGTGCAGCACGCTAGAGATAATAAGACACAACAAAGATACTACAAACATGTGTCTGTGCTTCAGCAGCATCCTGTGAGCTGTCAGGTACCACTTAGCAGGGTGTAGCTACATTTGTGCCATTTGTTTTTTTCTAAGAACAAAGGATGTATTTCAAGCAAGTTATTCGAGCAAAACCAAATAACTGCTGTTAATTTTTGGTTAATTTTATTATTTATTTAATATGTTAAGTTTTGTGCTTATGTTATTTTTCAAATGCATTTTCTTTTGTATCCTTTTTGGTCTCCTGTCCTGGACATTGAGTGAGGTTAAGGCTTGTCTGTCTTATTTGCACATCACTAGCAAAAGAAAATAGACTTTATGGTGGAGATTTCAGGCAAGATGAAAAATGAACAAGTACTCAGTTTCCTGTCTCCTTATCCCAATTGACAGTGTCACTGTATTGCTATGAAAAATAACTCTGTATGTGGTACCGTGCAAATTAGGAAACTGGCCTCAAAATACCTTCATGTCTTGTGCTGAAATCCCATCCTGACAGGCAATGCTGAATTTAGAGAGCTAGGGTTTTAAAAATACAGGGTTTCTAAGCAACAGTGTTTAGAAAGGGAACGCTTCTTGTTCCCAGTTTTGCCTTTGATTGCCATATCTATAAAATAGCTTAAACCAACAGGTTTCCATGTTGCAGAGTGATTAATTTTGATACTAATGAAATGGGGCCCTGCTGCCTTCCTCATGCTCCCGTGTACTTGCAATGTTTGTGGGCAAGGTGCAGGATCTTGTGATGAATGGGTTGCTTTGAGCGTTCTCTTCGTTTTACAAAGCAGATTGTTCAGGGCTGGTTTTGTGAACAGCAGCTCAGCCATCCATAAAATAAAATAAATTGTAGGATAAGAAGCTGCGAAGAAAAACCTGGCATTGACAAAAATTTTAGCTTTATTTTAAACTTTGGAAGGAGTGGAAGAATGTGGTACCACAAACTATGGAAAATGCTGTTTTACTAAGAAAACAAGTTCTGCTTGTCCCAGTGTTTTGTGTCTTCCCCCTTCTTCCAGATAATTTATGTAATGACTTTCACAAGCCTCATGGCCTTTTGTTGAATTCCAAAGGAACTGACACAGAGATGTGTGTGATAGGATTAAAACTCAAGCATCTTGTCATTTAAATGGTAATCTCTGTGGATTAGGAGAATTTGGCAGAAATTCCCAGAGCCGGTGATGGTGCATACTGATTTGAGGTAATCCCTGATGTCCATTGCCCTGTGCTGGGAGAAGAACCAATATCACTTTTTGTCAAGACACGTAATAGATACTGTAATAGACACTGGCTATGGATGGATGGCCTTTCAGAGGATGCAGAGTCTTTTTGCATAGGATGGCTGTTTGTTAAACCCAGCTGCTGGTGAAAGGCTCCTCACGGGGGCCTCGTGTGGCTGAGCAGCACGGGGGAATGGCTGGGTGTTCATAAAAACCACTTTATAGTAACTAATGCATGAGATCACTTAAAAGGAGAACTGGGATCTTAAGCAGCTAAAAGAAAAGGTTGTCTGTTTTAATTCAAAAATCTTGATTTCAACAGTCTGGTAAGATTTAATGATTAGTCCTGATTTTATTTTTTTTGCAGATGATCTAAACTTGGAATAGTGATTTGAGACAAATGGCAGAACCATTTTCATGTGTCAGTATCAAGCTTATTTAAAGAGGGTCTTACTTCCCCATGTCTAGATTGTTGTTAATGGTATTAATCTCTACAGAGTGTCCTGAGTCCATGTAGTATTCCCACATGCTAATGTTTGCCTTGGCACATTTGTATTGACAGATTTATGTGCAAATCCAGTCTTTCCCTCCTGATTTGGCAGTTCAGGAGGCTGCTATGACAGCTATTTCTCCTGCAGCCTTTGGAGACTTCCTCATTAAATCTTGCTGAGTTTACTATCAGGTGCTGCATTTTGAGTCATGGAATACCAGGGTGGAAGGAGCATCATAGGTCATCTTGTCCAACGATTTTTGGCAAGAGCATGCTCAAAGAATCATAGGGTTGTTTAGGTTGGAAAAGGCTTCTTAAGATCCAACTTCTAACCCAGCCCTGCTGAGTCCACCATTAACCCATGTCCCTGAGCACCACATCTACACAGCTTTTAAATTCCTCCAGGGATGGTGACTCTAGTGCTTTCCTGGGCATCCTGTTCAAATATGACAGCCCTTTTGGTGAAGGAATTTTTCCTGATAACCAACATAGACAAGACAGCCTAGCACCAGCTCTATCTTAAAAGTGACCGATGTTGGGGAATCCATTCTGGGGACCTCACTCTCTTTAGGGAGTTCGTTGGTGTCCAGACAGAGTGTGTGGCAGCAGATTGAGAGTATAATTTATAATTAAGAAAAAAAAAAAGCTAGGAGGTGAAAGTTATTTTTCAGTGCACCAGTTTCTTGCGCCTTTGTTTATTATGTATTCTTTAGTAACTAGTTCCTCCAGGACAGTTTATATCAAGATCTGTTTGGCTTCAGAAGGAGCGTGTTGAGTGAGTGTGGAATGGAGAGCACAAAACACAAGATCTAATCTAGCGATGGCACGAGTGCAAGTAAAACTCTCTATTCATGCACAGCCCTGGGGATTTCACTGGGGCTCTGCCTGGGCACCCAGTTCTGCCTCCATGGGATAAATGGCAAATAGGAGTCGTGTGTCTGAAAGCAGCACAGAGCTGTCAGATGCTTGTTTTAGCCAGACTTCACTATTTGTGTAAACACTCTAAGCACTCCACTGCAGAGCTTGGAAAACATTTTGCTTTGCCTTCTTTGTTTTGGTTTGATTTTGTTTGCATGCATCATTCTACATGTGAAGGGATTGACCCCGTATAGCTAACCAGATTGCACAAAAGGTAGAAAAAGGTTTACAAGCAAAATTTGTTTCCTTGTGTCCTTTCTTTCCCTGGAACATAAGTTCACCAAAAAACCTCCTTATTTGAAACAGTAAATGTTTTGCTCATAATGAGTGTTAAAAAATATAATCCAGGTATCTGCTGCTTTGTGAATGTGGGTTCATGCTTTATTGAAAGTGGATCAGGCTGAAATGTTTATTTTAGACAATGGTTCTGAATACTGGGATGTACAAATATTAGTCGTTCATCTATCTTCAGAACAGGCAAATACTGAGAGATGAACTTGCTCATACTTCCACTGCCACTTGGGTAAAGTATTTCAGACGTTGAGGTACAAATTTGCTTTTTGCTGTCAGCTTGTTTTTCTGTATATCTTCAGGATAGTAAATATAGAGGAAAGATACATTCATTATTGACTTCCTAGAGACTGGCCGTCTGATTTATGGCTTCAAAGTGTCTCCATTTTATCTGTCAAAACTGATTTTAAACTTCATTTGTCTTCTGTTTTTGGCAGTGCTTTTTACCTTGAATTCAGCTGTTTGACATGCATTGTACCAGAGTCACATTTTAAAAACATTTACAGTATGTTGCAGAAAAAAAACGTTCGAGTTGGTACATCTGCTTTCAATATTATGCATCTCTCAAAGTGAAAACAATTTTGAGAGCTGGCAATGGGAACGTTCTTGTTGTAGCTGTAAGCACAGCATTTAGGTAACTTAGAAGAATAGAGTAATAATTACAGAAAATGAATTGTCACAGAGTAACATTCTCCTGTGATTATCACCAATTACAGTTAGCAGCTCCAGCGGCCTTGGTGATTAGATGCAGAATGTGGGTCTCTAGACTGAAAGATGGGCCATTTCTCAGAAGATTTTGTTAAAATTACTCTCAGAGATTGAATTCCTGCAAGTGGGGCATTAACAGCCCCGTGAAGCCTGGCACAGTCACCTCGGTGCAGAGCGCTGAGCATCTCTGGGGCTGATAAAGCTTCCTGTTCTCCCTGTGCCCGAGCGGAGCAGAGCCTCAGCTTCGGGCTCCTCTCCAGACTCTCTTCCAGGCGCTGAGCGCTGCTCCTTTCCCCACTCCGAGCTGACCTGGAACAGTGGGAACAGCTGGCATTGCAGGTGAGGGGTGGTCCAGCACGATGGAGGTGCTGAGGTGAGACCTTCAGCAGTGGTGCAGCTCTTACAGAGGGCAAGAGAGAAATCTTGGCCAAGAACACACAGCTCCTGGTTTCCCTGTAGTGCCTGTGGCTTTTAATCACAGCTGCATAGCTTGGTTTTATCAGAACTCCCTTCATCAGCCTTTCCCCATCTTGCATGTTTTCACCTTACTGCCACTGTGTATTAGTTCCTTCCTGCACTAGTCTGGATGATTATCAGTAAGGGAATATTATATGAGTAAAGCTCATATGAGAGGATGTATTAGAAAAAAAACCGCACGGTAATGGAAGCTGGGTGGATCTGCTGATGGTGCAAATAGATCAGAAAGCCTTAGGAATAGCCTGCAGAAAGACCTGGAAGTGGAGTGAGGGTCGTGAGTTCCAAGTCAGAGGTGGAGCCTGTGTTACAAAGGCCTCCTGGTAGGGACTGTTCAAAAAAAAACCGCACGAGCTGAAGAGCTGAAAGAGCTGAAGGTGCAGCTGGTGGGAACTGCCTATGATGACCATGACTTATCATCATTAAGCAATGCAAGAGACTGAATTTTTAAAGTGCTGGTAGGTAGACAGTTGTCAGTAGAAGTAGCAAGATTATGTTAGGTTTGGATTTGTAATTGAGATTACAAACCAGATTTAGTGTGAAGGTGAAGAGGGTGAAGCGACACAGAGAAAGAACTAAGCTCTTAAAAATTAAGAGAGAAATTAACAGGATCCATCCTCTGGACAGTTCACTGGAGTAACCTCTTCTCCCTGTGCATCGTGATTCCAGTGCTTAGGACAGAGTAACCTGGTTGATGTGTGCAACCTGCAGTTCAGAGGAGCCTGCTGAGACCCACACTTCTGCTCTGCACTTGCCTCAGGCCTGTGTGGTGTGGTGCTGGGGGATTGTTGCCTGTGTTCTCATCAATGTAAGGAAGGATTTAAGCAGTTTCATTTGTTCCTACATGAGCCTGATGCTGAGCCTGGGGTTTTTATTCTTTCAATTATGCTCTGTAGCTTGGAATGCTTAACAGAGCCAGGCACAGGCAGTGCATAGGGATGAGAGCGCTGGAATAGAAAAATAAACAGTGGAAACCCATAGCTGAACTACCAGATGCTGGGGTTTGTCGAGACTTTTTTATAAGAACATAAGGACTCTGACTGGGGTCATTATTCCCATCAGCCAATTGTCAGTGTAAGTCCCTCTTTGTCTTTTTTACTTCCCCTCATTTATCTCCACTCCTCCCTGTAAAATGTCCCAGTCCAACTGTGAAATAACTGATTAGCTACTACTTCCCTGGAAAAGAGAGATGGGCCCAATGCAGGGCACCGTGTCACCTCTGGAGACATTGCTGTGGCACTGGGCTTGCCTTAGACTAGAGAGAAGCAGCTCACTGCACAGTAGGAAGTTTAGGCAGAACTTATTTTCCTTCTTTACTGGAAGCACCAAGGGGCAGTTTGAGAGGTTCCCTGTGTGTGTGATTTCCCCCTCTTGTCAAGGTTCCTTTCCTGCTTTCTGTCCTGCCAACCATTAACTGCTGGTCCTCGCTACTGTACTGAGCCCAGCCCCACTGTTGTCTCCTGCACTTGGAGAGCTTTGGACATGCTGTGTTTGGCCCATGATGCAGAAAAAATATGTAGACACCTTTAGCTGCAGTTGTGCCAAGGCCACTGGTGCTGTGCTGAGTGACACTGCCTCACCATTCCCTTGAGCACTGCTGCCTGCATCTGTCAGTCCCTCAGGCTGTGAACTTTCTGAGCAGGAGCTGCATTTTTGGTGTTCCTGTGCAGAATAAACTGCAATGGCATTATACTCTTTGCGCTTTGACAGTATTAATGAATAAATAACAGGATATGGTGTAGAAAGTTCTCACTGAATGTACAAAGTTCTCACTGAATGTACACCCTCTCTGGTGCTGAGGGGAAGGAGGACACAAGGTTCCCTCACACCTCTGCCATGGCGTGTCTGTGTGCTTTGACAAACACTACCTGTGCCTCAGAAACAAAAGCTGGGTGTAGGCCCTTTGATGTGTCTACACTTCAGTCAGGTGAGAATAGAGAAACCATGGATGATCCTGAGCAGACCACAGTAATGCCAGTGCTCTGGCCTCTGCTGGTTGGATGTTCTGCAGCAGAGAGTGAAGAAATACCAGTGGCTTTAAGGGGAAAGCAAACCTGAGCAGGTGCTGCATGTGACTGTAGTGTATAGAAATAGTCATCAACGGTCTGAGTCCAGAAGGAAGGTCGAGAGAGAATCCCACCACAGCCAGTAATTGTTTTCTTTTTTTAGCTTGTTTATTTTCTGTGCAGTTAGCAAAACGTGACTCTTCATTATGGGTGGTGTAACCAGCCATTAGCTGTACACACATGGCTGGGGTTCAGTTTCACAGAAGCAGGATACTTTGCTTTTCCATGCTGACTGAGAAGAGGGAAATGTGCTGACGTAAAGGGCACGTAGGCTTGAGCTTTGGGAAGCCACTCTTGCTTGTGTGAGACTGGTTTCTGCAGCACATGAGCTGGTTCAGTCGAGCTTTCTAAGCATTTCCCCTGTGAGAGTGCCTGTGGCTGATAGAGCAGTGCCTGGCCTGGTCTGGCCTGTGAGCCACTCTGAGCGCGGTTGTGCCAGCCTAGCCCAGGGTGATACAGCCCCTGGAGACGGGCTTGGATCCCCCCTGCAGTGCCAGGACTTGGGAGCAAGTCCCACCAGCTTAGACATCCCTGCAGCATGCTCTGAGGATCCCCAGTTTGGCTGTTGCTTGTCTCCTCTTTCCTTGCTTTGCTTTCTGGAAAACTACTGCTGATGATTTGCAGTGTAAATAATGCATGAGACTTGCTTCTGTTGTATCACAAGGAGTGATTTTGGAGCTGTGCTCTTCTCATGTTTTTCCTCTTGCTGACTTGCTGACTATGAGAAGGAAAAAATTCTTGGTTTTCTCTTTTTGAGAACTTCCAGAGGTTGCATTCCTCCCCCTTAATCTCAGCTAATTTCTTAGTCAGCGTGCTCGGGATCACATGGATTTCTGCCAGGTAAGTAGGGATTTTTTTGAGCTGTAGTCTGTTCAGTCAGCAATCATTTTAGCTGTAAAAGGCCATCGCTTAGTATGGGGCTCAGATGACACACACATTCAGCTTCCAGCTCCTTTATTTTTTAAATGGCTTTAGTTACTCCCTCTCTGCTTTATTTTGCAACCTAGCCATAGGGTTTAGATCTATTCTGTAAAACTAGTGCTAAACCAAACAAGGCAAACTTAAGAAAGGCTTAATTGAAATAACAGAAATCTCGCACTCGCTGAATCTATTGCTGGAGCTTTTTTTTGCCTATAAACAAAAAATGCAAATGGCTGTTTTCCCCTCCGCCACCCCAGTTTCATAAGTGGTTACTGAGCTTCTGCAGTTGCTACATTCCTTGAAAAGTTGTTATTTCTTTTTTGGTCACACACTAGGGGACTCCATTGTTTTCAGTGGTGCCTATTGAGTTAGGCCCATCGACAGCAGAACTCCTTCTGGGTCATTAACTTTCTGGAGGCACAGTAGTATAATTTGGTGACTTTATTCTGTTTCTTAGCAGACACTTGTATTAAAGTCACGCACACACAAAACCATTATAACCATCCTTCTCCCTTCCTGAAAATGCTGAGAATCTAAAACAACCTCTTAAAGATCTTTTAAAGGACCCGTTAAAAGACCATTAGAATTCATAAAGTTGTGTTTAGGCACATATTAAGCAGAAGTAGCAAAACAATGCTGCTGTCTTATGTTATTGATTCCAGTGCTGTGCTGTTCTAGTGTTGACAATTTAACAAGGTTCCTTGGAAAAACTGGCTGTGTTTAAGAGAAGATTCACACAAGCAATTCATGATCTGGAGGATATACTGCAGTGTGAGAAAATAAAGAAAGCAGGCAGTTAATCAGTGAAGGTAGGAACCAAGCCTGAAGTTATCTCCAGAGGGCGAGAGTACCAGGTATGTCATGTGTTTTCACCGAGCATACAAAGTCATAATTGAGACCCAGTTCCTGAACTGAAGTCAAACAAGTTGAAGCTATTTAAAATTCATGCTGAGAACCATGGAACAAACTGCTACTGAAGCAATTCTCCATCATTTAAAGATTCCAGTGTGAGATTTGATGTTTTGTTAAAAGATGCACTCGAGATCCAACAGTGTGTGGTTAAATTGGATGGAGATATCCCAGAGGAAATACAATGCACCAGGCACACTGGCATTCTTTCTGGGCTCAGCCTGTAAACTGTGTGGTCTTTGGAGGTTTCACTCTATTCCTGTGCCGTGTTTGCTATTCACAGACTCGGTCGCTTCACCCTCAAGGTCTGTTCCCCACTTAGAAATAGTTCTTATACGACATTTGGCCCTGACATTTAGGGAGCCTCACACACCTTTTGGCCACACTTTGTGTGCAGTGAACATTTTCATCTCCATGGCTCTTAATCAGCCTTTTTTTCCCAGCACCAAAGTCACATAAAAATGCACATGATCTAGGTTAGCAGTGTGCTAAGGTGATGGTAAAGAGGAAGGGAAAGGAACGGAGTGTTTGCCCAGAGTTGTAACAAGCTAAACTTCCTCCATCTGAGACACTCAAATCTAGTGAGTAGAAGTTCATTCTGTCCATGGCTCTCTGCTCATTTTGGTTAGTCAACAGTATTTACTGAGTTCCTGGCTGCACTCTTTGTATCTCTAATTGAGCACTGTTATTAAAGTGCAGATGTCAGAATTCAGTGTGCATCTTCAGATACTCAGTTCTGGAAGACTTCCTAACTCTGATCTTGCTTTTTCTAGTTTTGTAGTGCTGTCGATTTCACTGCCTGTGGCAGAGACTCCTGACTGACAACCAGACAGGAACAGAACTGGCTTAGAGACAATATGATTAATGAATTACTCTCAGTTCCGTGGGATGGATTGGATCAGCGTGCTAGAATGATTTCATGCCTTTCACATATTCTTGATGGCAGGGATGGTCAGCAGAAAAAGTGCTGTAGATCTGAAGAGTCAGCCCTAATTAGAGTTTTGAGACTTCTGTAACACCAGAGTCTGGATATTGTGCAAACACGTGCATGTTCCTGAGAGTTTTTGTTTAGTGTTTTATGCTGCTAAGTTGTGTTTTGGTATGAGGGGACCTTGGTGGAGGCAGCCTTTACCTCTGCATGTGTGTGTTTGCTAAGTTCCATTCTGGGCTTTCAAGGCATTTTTCAGAGGGCAGTTTGGTGCAACAGTAAAAACCAACAGCAAAACTGGATCATCCCAAAGGTTCATTAATCTCATTATTGTCTGTCTTACCCAAGAAAAAAGATAAATTAATCCAGCTAAGATTTAACTGCTGGGTCTGCCTTCCATTTTGCTGCTGGCTTTCAGTGAAAGAAGCCTGTATCTTCTACCAGCTGCAAAGGACAGAGTCTGATAGTGAAAAGTGTGGAGAAAAAGGTGTATAAAGCACAGAAAAAGGACTGCTGGAGACAGTTCAGAAGAGAGACAGAGGGAAGAGATCAGAGCTCTGGAAAACATGATTTACGAGAAAAAAACTTGAATAATGAGAGCTGTGTAACACTGGCGAGAGAAGACTGAGTAGAGACAGCCTGCAAAAACATAAAAGGTTGCTATGGAGGACAAGAGAACAGATTCCTCTCCGTGTCCAGTTTGGACAGGACAAGATGTAACAGACTAAGTTGTGCTAAGGGGCTTTTAAGTTAGACATAGAGAAAAGAATTCCTAAGTCAAGTGAAATGACTGAATAGTTTGCTGGGAATGCTGGAGCCTGTGGAGTACATTGGTCAAACACCCCCTTGAGTTTGTGAGGCTGGGTTATGCTGTCAGGACACAGAACAGAGTAAATCATATTCTGAAGACTCAGCCCTGTTTTTCATGATTGCATAAGGTGTTTGTCAGAGCAAAGGACTTCTCATGGTTACAGTGATCCTTCTGTATCTGTTTCTTCACTGGCATATCCACCTTCATGTAATCCCTGAGCTGCCTCGTTCACAGGCCTCGTGTGGAAAGTGCAGACCCAGTTTACGGAAGGCAGCATTGCTAAATAGAACCAGAGAGTGCTCCACATACCTCCTAATCCATAGCAACTGCCCACTGTCATCACTGGAAGATTCACAGAGGCCTTCTAGCAGGAGCTAAACTTCTCAGTGTTCATGTATGACAGCACCATTCAGTGAGAATATTTTTCTTTTTTATAGCATTCCATGTACTCTTTAATTTTTCTTCATCCTCGTGGTTCTGCTTTTCTTTTTCCCTGTGTCTTCACCTCTTCACAGCAGATTCCACAATAGCCATGTTCTTACCCTGTTCCACAGTCTGCTGAAAAACCCCACAGCAGAACAGGTGCTGGTAGGGGTGCCTTGGTTATCCCCCAAATCTGACATTTGGAAGAGATGGATACAATCAGCACATTCCGTCCTCCCAGCTGTTTTCTGAAGCTGCTCCATTTTGGATAGACACCTGAACCAGTTACATTTAAGTCCTAGAGTAGAGGGTTTGTTTTTTTTCTTCTGTGTTACATGGCGTATAGATATTTATTAGACCAAGAACTCATATGGTTTGACACTGTCCTTCAGCAGACTGTGCTTGCTGATGATACATTAAGTTGTACATTTAACAGGCACTGCATATGTCTGCAGCCCTACAACCGCAGCCAGAGGAGAGTCTGCAAGAGGCCCATTCATTGGCACTGAGTGCAGAAGGGTAAATTCAATTTGAGTGGAATTAGTCCCAAGCATAGTTCTGGTAAAATAGAAAACGACATTGCAAATCACTTGATGTTAAATATATTTCAAATCAATCCATGAAATAATGCCAAAATCCTGGCAGAAAGAAATGTCAAACAATGAAAACAGCAAATGAAAAGTAGCAGGGGTAGGCTGTTGCTCTTTTCAGCATATGTTGTGGAAACTGTTTGTTTGTCTTGAATTTTCTTTCTGGCAGTGTTAATTCTCAGCTGCAAAGAGGCCATTACTGTATTAGGTATCAAGTGTTAAATGATCAAGGAGATGGTGTAGGTGAAATGTTTGCCTCTTATGTGGTAGCAATTCGGGTTTTCATTGTAAAAACTTATTCTGTTTAAGAGTACAAAGATGTTGCTCAGGGATGTGGGTTACTTGTTAAGTGTGAGAGGTCTGCAGCGAGGCTGGATGGAGGTTGTGTGTGTGAGGATGTCTCCTTTTTGGTAAGAGCATGGAGGAGCCAATGTGAGTGTTTTAGGAGAGTGTGTAATCTTCAGCAACCAAATGCATTTTGGCTGTAGCTTTGATCCCTGATCTATAAAGGACCAGAAAACAATGTGTGGAAGCTCTTGCAACTAGTGAGCTTGAAGCAAAGATAGCAGTGAAAATGAAAGACCCATGAAGCATCTTCTGGGAAAGGAGCCTAATTCACACTTCTTGGAGGACCAGAAAATGGAAGACAACCCACAGCTGGTGTGATGTGCAGCTTTACAAACTCCCTCTGTTGTATTCCCTGTACATGCTGGAGCACTCCTATCACACAGCAACATGGCAAGTTCTTTGTAGACTCCAGTGCATTTTGATTCCTATTATGACTCATTTTCTGTCTCCTTTGCCTGTGAGTAGACTGGTTTCCAAATGAATGCATCAGAATTATGTCCACAAGACTAGATGTGCATCCACCAGACCTTCTCCTCCACCCATTGAGAAGAAGAAAATGCTTTTTAGCTACCAGTTTCCACCATTTCTCAAAGTTTATTATGTGTAACGCCAGGTGATCTACAGTGATTCTTTGTGGCTCTAACTGACTTAGTGACTCTTCAGGCTCCTAAAACTCTAAACCCAACATCTTGATGGAAATATTTTTTTGTTGTGTTGGTCTTTTTCCTTTCTAATGTATTTCGTGTACTGCTGAGCCAGGCAGACATAAAATTCCTTCTTGGAATATGTTTATTTAAGACATATGCAAGGTGCCATATGGCAAAGCCCCAGCTTTCATTCCCTGCACATCCTTGTGTTTCAAATGTTTGGGAGAGCCCTGTACGCCTGTGGAGTCTTTACATGGTCTGCTGGCTGGAACTTCCATGGAAAAGAGAGACTAAATGGGCTAAGTAAAATATAGGGGACTGGAGATCTGGGAGTTTAAAAGTTCAGGGCTTAGTAAGTAAATGGGAAAGCAATAACCTGCCTGCAATTCATAGTAGGCATGCTCTGGCTGTTAGGGAATTAAATGACTTGAAGGACAAAAGAAAAGGAATAGATTTTCTCATGTATGGAAAGATCCTGATGTAACCAGTTATGTAAGCATCTTTACAAGGGGAACAGTTCAAGTACCTCATCACAAAATGTGTGAACTTCTGTCCTCAAAGACTCACTGGATTTCTTTCAGCCTGCAGGCTCCATGTAATGACAGGGTGCTCTGAAAACCCTGGTGGTTTCCTTTTAGAGCAGCAAAAAAGACAAATCAAGGGGGCCAAGGGCAGGTGAGAGTGAACATAACCCTAAACAGTGTAGAGTTGTCCTAAAGCTTACACCAAAAGCACAGTGGCATTTATTTGGGGGGTGTGGATATTCTACCTATCAGAAATACTGAGAACATATTCCAAACATGGTCTTCTTAGAAAAAAAAGAAGAAAAAAAGAGAAAGTAACACATTAAATTTCATTACATTGAACTTATATTCTCCAAGTGCCCATTAGGAGGGTTTGGGGATTTCCTTTTAATTAAAATAATGTTTGTTGAGCTTAATATTTTCCTAAAACATTAATTTCTAATGTCTTTTCTCCCTGTTACTAAAGTCCAAGAAGTGAGGAAGGATAACTGACCACAAAAAAGGCCAGATGTGCTGAGAACAATATTTTTCAAATTGCCTGGCAACAGGAAGAGGACGAGTCCAAGACGAAGAGACTCTAACAATAATGAATGTAATGACAAGACCTGTGTTTCATCCTGTTACAAAAGATTTTGTCCTGATTGTTACAAAAGATGCCAATAGTCATTTTCAGTCTGCTCTCACCTCTGTTTGGGTGTGTAATTTAAAGGTCTGAGATCCAAACAGAAGCCAAGAATGTTGAGTTTCAAACCTGCTTGTAGGGAAAGATTGATAGTAGACAGTGTATTTCTGTATTTTTCTGAGAATATTCACTATTGCCTAAAATAGTTCTGTCCTTACACATCTAGAGTCTAACTCAGAGCATCAGCTGACGCTGTGAAGTCACTGGAACTAAAGCTCACGGCATGTGTTTTCCTAAATCTTGGCCATACGTGCTAAGTTCAAAAAGCGTTGTGCAGGTCTCAGATGGAAATCTAAACTTTGTAGCATTGCAGCTGGTTTAGCAATGAAAGATGTAGTAGATTATTATGAATTCCTTGCTGCCTTTAAAATATCATGATAAAGTCAAATATGGGAGCCAAATCTATCCACATGCTCGAAAGTGAAAAGGTTACAATTCTGTAAACTACTGAACTGTTTTCAAATTGTGTTAAGCTGGGCTGATATAAAATTGACCATGCAGCTTTATTCGGTAGTGCCAGCCGTACACATTCACTCTCCTAAAATACTGTGTGTAGTCTGCAAAAATAAATTCCCCAGAACAGAAATATAATGCAATCCAAATAACTAGTTTTAAAAATAAATTGAACATGAAATAACAAATATGGATGTAGCCAGCTCTTAGGGTCCAGAATTTACTAGAAAGACACACATGGCTTGTATTTATCTTTCATGAGTTTTCAAGATTGATACTCGACAAATTATTTCTCTATCTGGGTTGTTTTAGTTTACAAGGGTTTTCTTAGCCCTTCTGTCTTCACTCATACATCAATGTGAAAGTAAAGAAATACATATTTTGGTTGTAGGATTTTATTGCATGGTTCATAAAAAGTTGAAGGAAAGAGATCCTTCTTTTTTATTCTGATCTTATTCAGTGCTATTGGTTTTAATCCTCATCTTTTATAGATTGTTGTCATCTGTATCTGTTTGGAAATAGGCAGAGGATCTGCCACCCCTGTTTTGAAACACCAGTGCAGGACAATTTTGGTCTTCACTTGACTCTCATTATATAGTAAGGTCTATTCAGTGATAAAGAGTGTTTTGGCTCTCAGTATGTTTTTTGGAGGTACTGTACAAGCATTATAAATAAACAAAGCCATGTCTCTGTCAGCTGAATGAAGCAGACCTCAACGTGTGAACAGGTTGTAACTGATGCAGAGATCCCGGGTGAGCCTGGGGTGTGGTGTGAGCTGCTTTGTTCCCCTTTGACATAGGAACTCTTGAATGCAGCAGTGAAAATTTAGTGCTGTTACTGTTAACCATTTCAGTCCTCAGGGGAGGGCAAACAGCAACAAAAGAGACTCAACAAACCAAAACCAAACAAACAAACAAACAAAAAAACCCACCCAAAAGAGTACAGAACTTTGCCCTGTGAAGTAGTGAAAAGCCCAAATGTCTTGATGTTTGTTGTGTACAGGATGGTGCGAATGACTGAAGAAACTGGGCAAGAAAATAATCTGAACATTCCTTCTTTTTGGATCTCTAGGCCAAGATCTGGAAGTCCTTGTTTAGGATGTCTTGTTCTAAGATCTAAGTGAAAATACCAGTGTTACACTTGGGTAAAGTCTGCTAAGGCTGTAATGATGTTTGTGACTAATGGCTCCAGCCTACTTCTAAAATGTTTTTCCTTCTCTTCTTCTTAGTTGTGTCCATAATAGAAAAAAATTAGCCCCAAACCGATCTCCCTGCTAATAGTGCTTCACTGAAACAAAGGAGGAGCCATGTTTTTCTGTGAGGCATAGAAAATCTGCATTGTAGGGGGTGTAAGAACAAATCCAGTATCTATTTCCCATCCTCTGCTTTCCTTTCTTTTGCTACTTTTCTGTCCCTTAGGCTTGGGGTTGCAGGATTAAGACAATCCCTCCTATTCACCATAG
The DNA here is from genome assembly GCA_013400315.1 of Bombycilla garrulus. Classification (NCBI taxonomy): domain Eukaryota; kingdom Metazoa; phylum Chordata; class Aves; order Passeriformes; family Bombycillidae; genus Bombycilla; species Bombycilla garrulus. Next base: position 1,150,570 of record VXBU01004543.1, on the reverse strand, counting down.
AGAATGGCATGAGAGGCATAAAAAACTTAGGCAAAGTGTTGATTTTGTTGTTATTGTTAAAATGTCAAAAATGGCCTATTTCATGTATCGCTTTGAAGATTCTGTGTTTTGAAGCACTCAGTTTATTCATTAGAGTTTTCAATCAGCAGCCCAGTGCTGTGCATCTCTCTGGATGCTCTTAAATTGCTGACTGTGCAGGAGTTGTGGCAGTGACTCCAAACATTCAGGGGTGTGGATTGTTCAGCGCTCACTATAAGGAATGAGATGCTGAGTGTGGGTACGGCCACTTCTCCCCCATGGCTTTGCTGTGTTGGCAGCTTTTGAGTTAATAATTTCCTCTCAGTGGAGGGATGTGATGGCCTCTTCCAGCGTGGATGATTTTCACTTGTTTGAGAAAATCTGGTGCTGTTTGGTCTTTCACTCGTCTCACGTGACTCATCCAGCTGCCAGTAACAGCGTTCCATTTCTCAGTGTTGTCGTGGTAAATTTTGGACATCACATCCAAACAAAACCAAGAATGGTAATTTTTTTTTTTTAACAAGAGGTAATTAAAGAGAATGAACAGTAAGAAAAAAAAAAGGCAAATGACCTAGTTTGGTCTTTGCCGCAAAACCCACAACTCTCTGGGGATATCTAGTATGTTAGGCAAATATTTCAAATCTGTCTCTATTTCGAATGTGAGTCATTTCAATTAGACATCTTTCAGTTATTTGTTCATTGGTCTTAATTAGGTAAACTCCAAAGCGCTGCAGCATGCGTTTATTGTTGAATAATTACCCTCTTGGTAAGTTTTTCTTGCTCTTATCTTCTTAGCCTTAATAGCTGATTTTGTCAGTAAGGGTGAAGCCTTTCTGAATGGTAAACAAGGTGTTCCCTAGGGAAGAAAGAGAGCTATTATCCTTTAGTAGGGGTGTTTTAAATGTTGGTCTCATTGTTGAGCAGACATTGTTGGCCTTACCTTTGTGTAAGGAAATGTTCTGTTTTGTTCTAGGAGAATTTACCCCTAACAAGGATTGTAGGGCTGACCCTACAGGTCCTGACCGGTGTGAGCTGTCCTTCCTGAGGTGTGTAGCCTCATCACAGTCCATGGGACCAATTCTCACGTGACTTAACCTGGCATAAGTCAAGAAAAAACTCCCCCAAAGTCAGTTACCCTAGAATGAAAGAAGCAAGGTATCCAAAACTGAACTAACTTGATTACTCATATGGAAGGAATTGCCTGATTGCAGCCTTTGCACACTACTGTATCCCTCGTGAACACTTAAATGTGAAGATATAAATCAAAGCTGCAGGACACAAAAAGACAAAAGTTACCTTGATGGATTCCACTTCCATGAGATCCTTCTGGAAACCATTCTGCTTTTATTAGATTTACTCTCTGTAAATTAGGATTAGTTTTTTTATATGGATTTATGGAATGGCTGTGGTATAGTGCAAGCGAGGTGAACCCTCTGGTCGAAGGCAAGGGAGGGTGTGCTCTTTTCATCTGTTATTGGTAAGTTACAGAATGTAGGTTAAAGGCCCCTCGATACCAGTGAAAGAAGAGATCTGGTTCCAGACATGGAAAGTGCTTAAATCTTGTGTGTGCCAGCCAGCGATATTAATATCGTATAGAACAGCCAGTTGTCAAAGGGCCAGATTCTGTTCTCAGTTACAGTGGTGTAAAGTGGACTTTTCCCCTTTTTTTCAGAGGTAATCAGTTCGCTTTCACATATGCCTGGACACTTGAATACTTGGGTTGTCTGTGTTTGGAGATAATCTCACAGTTCTTTTTTTTAGTTGCAGTGGGGGAAAAAACCCATGGGCTGCTGGTGTTGTTCCTTGTCCTTCGTTGTTCCAGCTCACATGTGGTGAGCACATTTCAGAGGCTTTGGTGCAAGTGCAGCTGCACTCAGGGCACTGTTGTGCAAGAAATTTTTAGCTCTTACTAATGAATCTGTAAGGTACTTTGTGAAGGCAAATGGATTGGCTAAAACACAGAATTTCATGGATTTAGCTTAAGTGATCTGTTCTTTGCAGGGAGCGAATGTGTTCTCAGATTTGACAGTTACAAGAGAAGATAATTAATTTTGACAGCACAGGGATAGTGTTCATGTTATTCTAGGAAATCTCTGTCTTCACACAAACAGGTATCAGTGTGTGCTGCAGTTGGTATTGCTGAGCTTTGGTGGAAGCTTCAAGTTTCTATGTTTTGATAATATGATAAAATTCAAAAAGTACATATTTATAAAGCCTTAATGAATTTCAGACTTGTGTCATTTGGGGAATGAAAGAAAGTGTTTTATTACAAGTCCAGTATAAATCTTAAACACTTAAAAAGGTTCTGCAGTATTTTGGAGGGAAGATACATCTTGACTGTATTCCAGGTAATTCTGCTGTTGGAAAGAGAGGAACTGTGAATTGGGTATTGTAATATGATTGATTTACTATCTTCTCTTGGTGGTGTGGCCTTTAAAAAGTTATTCACAGCGTTCAATAGTGTATTTAGATACCCTTTAAATGTGATTCATCTACCCCAATTAACAGTCAAAGGTCTTATTTTGCAGTCCTGCTAAGGTAGGGATTAACCCTGAAGTGAGTTAAATTATGATGGGATAAACCCAGAACAGGAATGGAATAAAGCTCAATGGAGCTGTAGACTCCAGAGGATATAATGATAAATTATGTCATAGTTACAAGCAGGGCAGAGCTCATAGTCAGAAAGACCCACTATAAGCTGAAAGGCATTCAAAATGATCTTCTTAAACACCTCAGTCCAAACCCATCAAATGCAACTGACTGTGCAGGCCAGAAGATGCTTCATTTCTGTACAATGAGAAATAAACAACCATAGTTCACAGATCCAAATTCCTTGGCAAGTAATTTTTGCTTCCTTGTGAAACCTTTAATTGCCACTGCCTTGTTATAAATAAGAGTGTTTTGGAAGCAAATCCAAACTGAGTTTACAAAGTAGTTTTCAGTGGAGGGAGTTCTTAGTAAAGCTTAATTTTTTAATTTTTTTTTTTGACAGTGAACGGTGGCTACAATCACTGCAGTTTGGTCTCTGAGAAGAAGAACATGATGGACATGGAGATGCCGAGCAGCTCGGTGCCTGTGTGCAGGCAGGGTCTGTTCCTGCACACGGGGAACTCCCTGGTGCGAGAGCACGCGCTGTCCCGGGAGAGGCTGCTGCACGTGGGCCAGCTCAACCTGGCGCACTCGGATCTCAGGTATCCCTCCACGCTTTTCCAGCCTTGGCTCCACCCCAAAGCCGTGGTGACACCAAATCACTGCCTGGGAGGCGGGGGTGATGCTCACTCCCAAGCCAGTGTCCCCCACACGGTGATTTGGAATGCCACCATCAAACCTGCAGGAAGCCACTTTTATTTCTACAGCATTTCCCTTAATGAAGTATTTGCAGAGTTCCCATACAGCCACATCCTTGGTATTTGCTTTTAAGGCCATACTGTGAAAATTTGGTCTCTGGTTTTGATACATACACTGTAGTTGGATATGCTACGAACAAAATATCTATTTAAACATTTGCTATAAATTAATTATATGAAAACACAGAACTCCATTATTTTTTTGTTGTTGTTACAAATTTAACGTTACCAGATTTTAAACAAGTACCCTAAACAGACATCCATTGTGAATAGAAACCTGCTACAAATAAAAATCTGTCCATCTGTTTTAATTAAGCTGCTTGTTGGCAGTGGATGTAATAGAAATAATCTTGACCTTTTTGAAGAGCTGTAGAAAAGAAAAACCTCAATGAAGTTGCAGCCTTTATCTTAGGTACTTGGAATATTTGGCACTCTGTGGACAGACCTATCAGACTGAAATTTCCATAGCCACAGCGAGGGGAAATATGGCCTACAGCTTGGCATTAAAACTCTGACTGTTCCTGATTTTATTATACATATTCATGCCTTTTTTCCCCTTTTCAGTTTACTGGTGGGGTAAGAACATTGGTGTTTTCAGGAGAAGAGGCACAGTAATGTGGCAAGCAAGTGGAAAGACTTTTTTGCTTGTTTGTTTGAAAAAGATAAATAATATCCATGCCACAACAAAATAATCCATTATTGCTACAGGGATTCATAGATGCCTTTGCAGCTGGATGTAAATCTGCTCCCTCCTGGTTTCTTTATGGCTCAATGTGGAACTTGCAGTTATCAACCTTTTTTTTTTTCATTCTGTCAGTGAGGACAATTATGAAACAAAGATAATTAGGGCAAGAGCAAACAAAAGGAGGAAGAGAATACTCTGCTTAGATCTTTTTGAACCTTTTTGTAAATTTTATAATGAGAAAATTACAGATATCTTCATACCTGGCATCACAGTACCCACCCTCAGAAACATGAACCCCTTCCAGCACCCATTTGGAAGAGGATTCCCAGAGCAACATAAAGGATTGTCGGCTGCATATCATGAGAAAGTAGCAGTGATAGGCCTGATTCCCTTCCCTCTGCTTTGTGGCATGCTCTAAAGCCTTGAGGCTCTGCTGCCTCTAAGTTTGGAAATGTTTGGAGAATATCCTGAAGCACATTACAGGTTGTTTTGTGTGCCACTGGTCATGCTCTGCCTGTATGGCCACCAGGCTACTAGTGCATTTGTCTGCATGGGATTTGCAAGGCCCAGCTTTGCTCTGTGGTCCTCACAGACACAGTGTCTCCTTTTATCACAGTGCTTTTCATGAGACACATGGCACACAGCCAAACCCTTGGCATTTGAGAGAAGGTGGACAGCATTTCAGACCATTTCTGTTGGTGATGTTTGTGATGCTAAAGATTGTTGGCAAGCAAGTAGCAGAAAACATGTTTTTTTCTCTGAGACTCTGAAAACAGGAGAATGTAGCTGAGCTGGGAGTGATGCCCAGGAGAGGAGTGAAATCAGTGGGAGCCAGGGGTGCTCTGTGCCTCCCCAGATCTCAGCCTTCATCAGAAAATGGATGAGAGAAGTAGGGCTGGAATTGTCAGATAGTGGAACACGTGGACATCTGGGCAAACTCTGATTGTTCTGCCCAGCTGTAATGACCAGCACAGAAGTAGAGGGAGACACAAATTCAAACAATATCTCTGGGTAGAACTTTGAACCACTTTGCATTTCTAGGTTATGGAACATCCAAGGAAAAGCCAAACAAACCAGGAAGCACCTCCCCTAGCAATCAAAAATCTCCCTCAGGGATTGGGGTTTTGGTTGTCTTTGTCCTTTTTTCGCTTCAATGCACTGAAACTTGTTATCCCCTTCAGCTTCTCTCTGAAATTGTTTTCCTTTGGAAACTGTATTCTAGGGATGACTGCCTTAGTCCAAGAATCATGATGCCTCTTCTTCCTGGCCCTTTTCCCCCCCTCAGTTAATAACTTTTAAGCTGTGCAGCATAATTGCTGCTACATTCTATCTGTGAATGCAATGTGTGTGGGACTGGAAAAGTCCCAATACCTTCCTCACCACAACTGGAGGCAGCGCACAGCTAACGTTGGCCTTTTGTCAAATAATCCATTATCAGCCTCGGCAAACCCGCCCACACTGCGCTCAGTGCTCGGCACGTAAAACCCAGGGAAGACATCAGAGCACTCGGATAGTGTTGCACGGGGTCCCTGGATGTGCAGCACAACAACCCCCTCCAGCTTCCTAAAACTGTCAGTTATCACCGGGTGCACGTTTCCAGTGGCAATTGAAGGCATGTATGTTTTGTAAATAATCCGGAGATTTCAGATACAGTCATCTTTTCCTCTGAGGGCGCTTGGGAGCTGCAGCGCTTCTGGCGTGGTGCTACTGGCCTCGTGCTCTGGCTCCAATTACCACGTAAGGGAGTCTCTTAGGAAACACTGCCTCAGTATCCTCTGAGAGGCTGCTGTTACTCTTCAAAGGCCTTACACTCAGCTTGCATGAGCTTAAGCAGCAGTGCTGTTTCCTTAGACTGTCCATCCCTCATGCATGGATGCTCCCTTTGAAGAGAGGTTTTTGGGGTACATTCTTCTGCTGGCCCCACTCTCTTGCCAGGATTGCTTATCTGGAAGCCCCTCAGAGCTGCTGATCTCTGTGTCCAGGGTGCTCCTTGCTCTGCCCTGTTCTCCCTCGTCCCTCTCATCTTACCTGTTTATTTCATATGCATTTATATTTGGCTACTGTCCAGAGACTGTGAAATCCTGACAGCCAGCACATCCTGTGGGTTCCGGGCCTGGAATCTGCTCTGTGGCTGTAACTGCAAGATGCCAGGGGCAAGGAGTCAATGGGTATAAAGGGAGCCACCCTGCAAACTGCCTGCCAGACACCTTGTGTCACTCCTGCATTGGTTTTGTTTCTGTGCTCCTTCTCCCTTCAACCCCTCCAGGACAGGGAGGAATCAGCAGGGCTTTCCCTAAAATAGCAATGGCAAAGTTCTGCCCGGAATACAGGAACTTTGTATTAATGCAGCCTTGACATCAGGTACCCCAACACTCAAACATCGGGAAATTGAAGGAATGTCAGATTTCTCCCAGCGGAGTTCACCAACACGGAATGTATAATGTGTATAAATATACAGTGCTACAGAGAAAACTGCAGATCCTGGGGAGGACTGGGTTTTGATCTGCACAAGCAGCCTTTGCTTATCATTTTGTAGGCAGAGAATGGATAAGACACATCTGTGGCGATGGGAAGCATGATTTTAGTGCCCTCATCTCATTTGCTTTTGAAATAAGGCATTCCAGCTTGCCTTGTGGTTCAAAACTCTCTTTTGTGCGCCTCAGAATCTGCGCTGCAACATCACATCAGTACTCCTGCTCTTGACTGAGTGAGATCCTGTGCTGGCAATGCAGGTCACTGTTCCTGAGGGTTTTGGAAACCTAGTATTTCTCAGGACAGGGATGTTTGTGTCCATCCTGCAGGTACTCTGTGCTGACCCCAGCTTAGCCAAAAACCAAACTTCTCTCATAGATTTCTGGCAAGATGGGAGCTTTACATAAAGCTTAATAATACAACACCAATTATCACAGGCTAAAATGTAAGGCTTGGGTTAGCTTTATATGATGTAGGAAATGTGTTGAGTTTACTTTAGCCTGAGGCTTTGGGACCACTAAACTGTGATGCAAACTGAATTATTTAGAAGAGTTTTTGTACCAAGTAATAGGAAATGCTGTGCCTGGCATGGCATGCTGTAAAGCCTTTCTCAGAATGAGTTTAAAACACCCCTCTTACACTGAGCAAACTGAGCAGGGTTTCCCAAACATGTGCAATAAAAATATACTTACGGCACATATTTTACAGACATATGGTTCTGTAAATGTTAAAAAATAATATATGAATGCTGTTTGGTTTGGTTTTTTAAAAATATAAATTTGCCATCTGCAGAAACAGGTGCTTTACGTTTACCCTGAGACCAACTGTGCAAACCTAAAGGGAGAAATTATAAACAATAGTTTATGGAAACCTCTAAAGTTTTTAAATGTACTGCTTTAAACTTTGTGGTGGCACATGAACAATCTGATTGTTCTGTATCAGTGAATGGTGGGGAATTTAACTTCTCTCATGATCTTAAAGGGTTTTTTACATTAAGCCCTATTGGAGCCTGGAAACCTGTCAGTAGTGAATGCAGTGTTCTCAGCTGTGTGCCTCAGACAGGTGCAAATTTTTGACAACCTTAATTTCAGGGGAAGGAAGGATTTTTGAAGCTTTTAATTGTTGTTATTTTTTCCACCCCTTTTGTTCTTTTGAGAGCTATTACCAAGGAAGTTTTAGAAGTTATCCCAGCTTCCCATCTTAATATTAGTGATGGGTTAATGGAAATAATAGTGATAAAATCATCTAAGGTGTAAAATAAATGCAGTTCATTCAACAGTTTCATAGCTTTAGTGTATAAATGTCCAAAAATAGTTTTATGTGCACGTTCCATGCTTTAAAATGTGTCAGACCTGCCTTAGCTGTGGTGTCACACACAAGCTGCCAAATGGCTGAGTTTTCTTCAGCTTTTGTGGTGCTAGCATCAAAAAAGCATAAAGTTCATGTAAGTGGAACATGTCAGCTTAAGAGCCACAGGGCACTTCTCAGGAGGGTTTATTAGCTCAGGTACAGCTTTCCTGCACACAGATGTACTGTTTCCTCTCCTTGGTCTGGCACGATGAAGCCATAGGTTAAACCCTCCCATGCTTTAGGGATATGTAAGGAACACCCTCTGCTCCTAAGAAAAAGCACACAGTTGGATCATCCACAGTAAATGTTTATAGCTGAGATAAAATGTTTTATTTTAAGCCATAAACCAGTTGCTAACTGCTTGGAGGAAAATGTTAGGAGGAAATGTTTCTTAATGCAGTGCTTTTCTGAAAAGTCTTTTGTGGAGCTCCTCAAGGTTTTGCTTCCTCAATGAATGGATTCAACACACATCAAAAATGATGAAAAATCACTTCTGCAGAACAGAACTGTGATTTACAGTGCCATGTGCTCTCTGTTATGAAAAATGGAGATGGGAGTAGATAGGCTGCCATTCTAGATTTACTGGCTGTGAACTTTTTATTTTGTGGAAGTAAATACTCAGCTGATCTCACATTGATTCTGGAGTGCTGGTTGAAAGCAAGCAGTTCTTTTGCTGTATTCCTTTTTTCTCCAGTGATCTGGCTCCTTTTTTAATTTAGTGAAGGAAAGCACGTCTCTGACATGTAAGCAAAGCTCAGCTTTTTTGTGTCAACAAGAATGCCAAGGCATTTTCCCAGTGTGCTCTGAGGAAAATGACAATATTTGAATAATTCAAAAATGCCCCAAGTTCTCAAACTTCATTCTCAGCTATTGTTTTGCCTAATCTATTATGCATTGAAAGCCTCGATTGTGATTGATGAGCTGCCTGTAGCAGTGGAGGGAAGATTCTCTGTTCCGTGTGTCACCCAGCGTGTAAAACTAATCCTGTGTAAAACGATGCTGTCTTTACACAGGTTGGAGAGGAAGCATTGCAGATTTTTTTGGTGTAATTGCTGCATTAGACAGGCAACATTCAACAGAGAGCATGTGCTTCCATTCTGCAGGGCTTAACAAGTGTTGTGTCTTGATCAAAAGTCATAAACATTGATGGTTAGCAATGCTTAATGCAAACTGTATTGCAGGTCACCCAGGTTTCAAGACTCAGTAGATTCTGCTGCTCCATGCCTGAATGGAAGTCACCCGGCTCAGCACATTAAACAAGAATGCCCCAGTGATTATAAGGTTCTGTCTGAGACCTCCACACACAGGAGGATTACAGAGGGGATGGAGCTGCGAGCCTCCGGTAGTCTGCATCCTGAACTAGACCTAATGAATAATAGCTTTACAAATTCACTTTCATCCTACTTGTTTAATAATGAACACAGCTCCTCCCTGGGTCCTTTGTCACTTGGCACCCCTCAGCACTCGGCCAGGCTACAAACAAGCAACCTGAAGAAGAGATGCATCTCTGTAGTGCCGTCTTCGGCCGAAGGAATCGATATTACAGCGATCATCCGCACGTCGCAGACGTCACTGGTCACCTGTGTGAATGGACTGCGAGCTAACTCAGCTGGCATTTCCTCTCATCCTGTGGAGATCAGTCATCACAGCGCTCAAAAATCCTCTCAGCCCCAATCTTGCTCTCAGCCTGGAAACCCTTGCAGTATTCCCTCCCCTCCGGCATGTCTTGTACCTCTTTCCACTGAATGTGACAGAGGTGACTGTGAGCAGATACAAATGCAGCAAGTCGAGGAGAATGGCAGCCTCAGCCTTATGATGAATGGTACGAGCCTTCCTCACCAGAACTCCTCGCACGGCACCCAGAAGGTGAGTTTCTTAAAACAAGAACCGGCTGACGATTACTCCTCCACTGCTGATCTTTTTCGCCATCACCAGGGGCTGCCTCCCCCGTACCACCTGCACCAGCAGCTCGGCCAGACCCCGGCGACGCTGCCTCACCTCGGCGCCTCCATGTCTCCCAAGTCCCTGCAGCCCAGCGACGGCGACGAGCAGGACCTCAGCGGTGGCAAGCAGGTGTGCCAGTGGATTGACTGCAGTGCCACTTATGACCAACAAGACGAACTGGTCAGACACATAGAAAAAACTCACATTGACCAGAGGAAAGGAGAGGACTTCACTTGCTTCTGGGCAGGCTGTGTCCGCCGCTATAAACCCTTCAATGCTCGTTACAAACTGCTGATTCATATGAGGGTTCACTCTGGAGAAAAACCAAACAAGTGCATGGTAAGTCTGGATTATATTTGTTTGAATAGAAACATAGCTGCTCTGCTCTCTTTCTTGCTCTCTCTTCGATCTTATTCCAATATAATTGTTGTGCTTTTCCTGTAACTTAGTCTGTAGCAGGCTGAAGGGGTATTGGAGAAAACCTTAATCTAGAAGGAAATGATTGAGTAAGAAATACTGTAGTTCTTGGAAAAGGGATTCGGTTTCCTTATATGAGAGCTTAACTTTTAATACAGTGCTTTGTTTTTTTAATATTCATTAAAGCACTAATAAAGTGATGATCAAAGCACGCAGCCGTCATTTAACGTAAAACAAAGTCACTGAGCCTCGGGTGACATTTTTAATCAAGAAACATAAAACACATCTAATGAAATTCTTTTCATTCCTTCAGCTGAACAATAACCCATAGAGTTGTTAGTGCAAAAGTTTCAAATGGTAGTTTAGACAAAAAAAAAAAAAAAGAAACTTGTTAAAGGATTTTAAAGAGTTAAAAGAATAAAAAGAATATATTTAATTATATTTTCAAAGGTTGTTAGGGGCTTTTTTAATTAGCGAAACAGAGCTTTAAAAATAAGTAAAAACTATTGTTCTCTTCTGATCAAGAAGATGTAAACAACAGCAGTGTTCCAAAAAGAGGATCTTGGGAATAACACCATCTCTGCATCTGCCCACCATGATGACAATATGGCCAAACTAAAATAAAAGTTAATGACTTCCATTAAGCTTTCCACATGTTTGAAACAACAATGATGTAAGACCCTGACTGAAACAGATGAAGCAAAACAAGTTTGACATAAGCTTCCAAATCGGGCCATGAAATTTGGAAAGTCTCATTTGTGACACCACGAGTGTGTGCATACACACACACACGCACAAGTAAGTGCAGACAGAGGGAATGGTTATGGCAGCAGGTTGGGGTTCCTGATAGGCAGAATTTTCAGCTGTATGTCTATTTTATTGTTTTGATCAGAGTATGATGCAATGGAAAATGCTTGTAAGGATGTTAGATCATGACAGACTTTTCTGTGGCAAGCTGTAGCTTTCTGTGGAGGAATAGGAAAGAATGTAGGAAAAGCTTCCAGGCCTGCAATGGTTATGGAAGGGAGAAGGAAGAAAACAAGAGTATTCAAAATGTGTTGCAGAGAAAAATTTTCTCTGTAAGTGATTGTCCTGATTATCTTTTTACTTCCATTGGATAAATGAAAAACATTATCTTAATGTCTGCACTGTTTAGTGGGTATTCCCTACCATAATACTGGAAACAGTGCATATACTTGGAGAATACCATCAAATTATCCAAGATAAAATGGAAACACTCTAAGACTTGCGCGGTTTTTTTGCTTTGAAAGCAAGAACTGAGTGGTTCTATTCCAGAAGTAGCTCAATGATATTTTCTAAATGTACAGATGAATCTGACTTCCCCAAATAGATTTCTTTTAGTTATAAATTATCAATAATAATGCAAGTTTGCTTCTTTCCAAACAAAAGTGTAGGTAAGTAAATTGAAAGCATACTTAAAACACGAAGTCCTGATTAGTTTCCTGTGGTGCTGAAAGATCAGTAGATGCCATGGATAAGGGAACTTGTCACTTTTCCTGAAAAATGCATATTTAACAGGTATTGTATGGCAGATTTCTAATGTTAAATTCCCATTTCTACAGAAAACTTGGTAAACCAGAGATATTAAATGCTGTAATATCTTAGCAAATGCTAAAAATGTCATATTTTCAATTAATTTTATCTGCACTAAAGTACCACATCAAGGTTTTGTGAATAGGTTGGAAAAACCTTTGCATCTGATATTGCAGCGGCCTTTATGTCATACTTATATAGCCTTGGCATGTAAGTATATAAAGATCTCTTTTGCTGGAGCTGATATTGTAGTTGTTCCCATACATGGAATGGTCCAATCAGGACTGGGAGCTCCACATTGCTCAGTTTGGAGTTAACTCTTCTGTTCCCTCAGTAAGAGCCTTCCACTGTCAGCAGAGGTATCGTGTGTTAAATGCTGCAGTCCAGAATTCTGCAGGGAGTGAGGTGGATCCAAGAGAATACACAGAAACCATGTCTTCTTTGCAAACTTAGTTTTGTACCCTGGAAAGAGCTTGATCTAGCAGGGGTAGGATCCAAAGCTGCAGCACAGCTCCTTGAAGTTGTTAATACCAAGTGGGGATTATTTGCACAGTGAATTCCATTCCACGTGAAGCAGGGGTTGCTGTGCAGTGTTGCATTGTGCAGTGATGTCACGTCATTTTAAATGATGGCTTTTCTTTTATGTGGTAATAATTGTGCTGTTATTCCTGCAAATTAAGAAGGCAATTCATTCTCTGTCCATAGAGTTCTGAGATTTTGTTTCGTTTTTGCTGTAGCTCCGTTAAAGTAACTTTGCGTCTCTTGGTATTTGTAGTGGAGATTTTCTTTCGCTGTTCACAATTACCCATTGTACTTCCTTTTTAAGCCCTCGATTTCGCTCTTGCCTGTAAGATTACTGCCTGACTAGGTATTGAACTGCTCAGGAGAAGCTAACAGTGAGCAGCACCCCGTCCTCATACATAAAAGTACTTTTCCATGTAAAATTATTAATTTCTTATGACAGGCTTTGCTACTATGTACTGTAATAGACAAAGGAATTTTGGAATTCAAGCTACTTGAGAACAGGAAATACATGAGACATTTTGATTGAAAAGTAAATGGTTCACTAAAACTGCAGTTAATCCTTTTATTATCTTTCCAACAGCAGTTTCCACAATACTTTCATGAGGTAAGCTTCCTTCAGTCCAACTGTAACACTCTCATCGTTGCAGCTGGTTTGAATTTAGCGAGCCTGATTCTTTCTTTACTACAGACAGGCGACAGGCAAAACAGGATCTGGTGTGGAGCACTGCTGATGTTTCGGGTCCATATTCTGCTCACTGTGTTCCATTGCCAAGGCCGGTACTATGAGTATTCTGTTTTCATATTCCGTTAAATATTCTAATTAAGCGCTGCCTTCTCATCATTGTGTCCCTCCGTTTGGTTTTTCCTTGGGCTCTGCAAGTAGTCTAAAGGAAACTACCTAATCTCTTTGCAATATCCTGTTATGTTTCATACTTAACTCATGTTATTTTAGTTTTATTAAATTTGGGGTTCATCTGCATTATAATCAAAAATATATCCAACAAAAATAATGATGCAATGCCTTTAAGACTTTAACTTCTGAAGATTAATTTCATGCTTTTTTAGATTTGATGTCCCAGACAATTGGAATTTTGATTGTCTGAGACAGCAAAAATTAGCAAGCTTAAATGGTTTTTACTTTAAAAAAAGGAAGAGAAAAGTTTCTCATAACTGCATCTTTTGCTGCCTTCCAGTTCTTCGAATATTTTGGTGAGTAGAAGCATGCTGATCTCCAGATACTGCATCCTTGGTTTAAGCCTCTGCTTGCAAATGTAAATACAGAGCTGCTCATTTAGTTGTCTAGAATTGTTTGATTTGGACAAATCTGTACTTGGCTTATTAGTTTACCCTCTTGTACTCTTGTGGCTTCATAACGAGCAGAAAATATGTTCCCATCACTGCATCCATGTGTGCTCAGGGGCCTCCCCAGACGGGATCAAGGTGAATGATTTATTTTTATGTAATTTCTACATGTGTAATTAGTGTTTATAGAAATTGGCTCTCATAATGTATGTGATATCCATGAAAGGAGCTGGACTGGGATAATATTGATAGTTGATGTCTTTAGTTTTTGTATTTCAAAGCAAAAAATGCCTCCTCTGTGTGTTCTAGACCTGTTTCTCTGTGTTTGCTTAGAGAGTTAAGATTTTGAAGCAGAATCTTTTTTTCATGTATATATTCAACATACTCATTTGGGAGGAGTCTGAATGGAATGATTTGGGTGCTGTATTGTACACACTGAAATTCAGCACCTGTGCTGTTTGTAGTCAGTTCTTTTCAATCCCTAAGGCTGAGACACCACAGGTACTGCATTAAACATGGGGAAATTGAGACAGAGAAGATAAGTAACTTGCCTAAGGGTGTCTTTAGGCAATTCCAACATTCCAGCGCGGATCTTGTGTTCTAATCACCACTTCACACAAACTAACAATTTGCAATTGACCGATGAAACAGATTTTTGTACAGATTGCACAAAGATTGCGCTCTGGCTGAACTTCCTGTTAGTTTTACACTACACGTCTCTGACGCAGGTGGTTTGACATGATGTGAGTGTGTCAGAGCTTTCATCAGAAGGCTTGGCTGCATCTGTAACACTTCATGGGCAGCGACCTTTTTATTGGGAATACAGGAGAATGCCTGTGGAGCAGATTAGTGTTACTGCTTCTGTTTCTGAGGAAACCAGTGCGGAATCTCTGTTCCCAGTAGATGGCGAGTCTGATGCCGTCTGCAGTCCATGGGGAGTGTGTGTCCAGCAAGGCAGGGTGAGAAATGAGATCTCTACATGTCTACAGCTACAGAGGAGTCTCAGGGACAGCCCTGCATCTGTGGGGAAAATGGATCTGCATGCAGCAGCTTATCCACTTGTGAGTTACTTCACCTAAACAATGAGTTACCATGCCTGACTCGAGGGAATGTTGTGGAAGTCTGGAAAGTGTTTTCAGCTTTTGGAGTGGAGGGTGTCGTGCATTGATGCCAAGGAGTGCTTTAAAAAAAACAACAATAATAATGGGCTCACTTTCTTTCCTTTGAAGTCAGTAGTAGGAAACATCCATTCTATCAAAGCTGCCTCACCAGAGATCTCTCTTTTTATTAGGTCTCTGATGGCATTTCCCGATACTGTCAAGGAACGTCAGCATTCAAAACACTCTGATTAGAGGAGTAGACAGCAATTCAATGGTTTTGTGGAAACACAATGTTTGTTTGTTTACAAAGCCCAGTGCAGATTCCAGGGCAGTACAAATGGATTTAAGTGTGCCCCAGCACTGGAGGGCAGGCCAACAGAGGGCTTTAGGCTTGGCTCTCTCTCAGCTCGTGCCCAACCAGCTGGTGAATTTGAACTCGTGTCTGCCCTCAGGAAAGCTCCACACTGACAGATCTTGCAGAGCAAAAGCAGCAGAAATTACTGGGCCAAGATTCCACTGTGGGTGGGATTGTCCCGTGTTCCAGTGCAGAACAGAACTGCAAATGAGTACAGTGCAGTGGCCCTCACTACCCGTGGGGGCTTGAGACCTGCCTTCTTGAGCTGGGCTGCAGAGGGAGGAGCTGCCAGGGTTTTCCTGAAGGATTATCTGCCTCCCAGTTTGATCCTGGGACTGTTGGGCTTCAGGACATTCTGTGACGTGCATGTGCTTTATCAGGCTGATAAAAGAATGATACAGGATGCTGGACCTGATGAAATTGTGCTCTGACCAAGCACAAGTGCTGGCTTCCTTTTTTGTTTCTTTCCAGCACTCTGATACAGGTTAGGTATTGCTGACATACTTCCAGGATTTTTTTTTTTTGTGTAATTCTAAAGAAATTAAAATGAAGTAGATTCTAAGTGTTGCTGCCAGAATAGTTTTCAAGTTCACTTGAAACGTGTGCCTTAAAAATGTTATACAGGACACTGAAGAGATCTGAAAAGTGGAATATGGTAGTTAGAGGTAGAGCATGAAACTTCTATAGAGGAGGCTTTCCAATACATACTTTCTTTATCCTATGAGAATGTTTAATTCCACAAGGTTTAATTTCATTTGACCAGAAAAATTAATAAGTAATTTTGGACCTGTTTAAAACATACTAATGCTGAAGATTTCCTGATACATTTGTGCAGATCTGGTTAAATAAGATACAAAGTGGGGTATTAACAATAATATCACCACAACACAGTGAGCACTCCCCATGTGAAACTCCCTGCCCTAGGATGTAGTAATTAATTGCCACTCTTTCAGTTCTCACAGTGTTGGATAATTTCCACTGACAATACTTGGTATCTGCTGGAGGTAAGGTGATAGGCAGGTAGTGGTTTAGCGAACAGATAGCCTTGTGACAAAAGGATGGATATTCATTTCCATCCTCCATGATAGAAATTTTATTAGGTATTCCACCAGTTTTTTCAAACCAGCAGTAATATTACAGTAGAGCTTTGAGAAAAAAAACCTTTAGTGAATCTGGGTCACCTTGACTTTGGAAAACAGTGATGAGAGACATTGAACAGGCCTGGAGGATTTTGTTACTATTGGCATTTTATAGACAATGTGCTATTTTGGAAATGTTTCAGCATTTTAACCCGCCATTTTTTACTTTCTGTTTCAGAGTGAATAAGGTTTAAACAAAGACATGTTTTTTGGTTGTTGTTTAAAAGCTTTTCCCATTTGATTTATTCAGTGTTTTTATTTTGTTAGTAGAGTCCCCTAACAATTATATTTCAGCTCATCCTGGACTGATTTATCTTCTCTTCATTCTTCAGTGTTCTGATTTGGCTACTGAAACACATATTTTTCACCACAATTCCAACTGTGACCTGATTTAAATACAAGGAAAATGATCCATTTTCTGCAAAGCCACGGATATTTGTCAGAATCCTAAAGACTGAGCTTTTGACAAATACCTGACAGTGCTCTGATTGAAAGAGAACATCTTAAAGGAAGGGGGAACAGTTTTGTATTAAAAGTGGTTTTCCACAGAGACTGTGCTGCTGGCACCCTTGTGGCAACATCAGGGGTAGTTGTACCAGATCTCCAGGCCAAGCAAAGCCATTCATGTTCTTTGTCAAATAATATAGGCTGAAGTATGCCCAACTTTGAAAAGTGAAATTTATTAGTTGTGACCTGCCATGTCTGGCTGCCAGACAAACTTCTAGGCATGTCTCCCAGGTCTTTTTTGGAAGATTTCTTCTGGGCTCCTTTCCCTTCCTTTTGCCCAGTTTGCATACAAAAATGACATCTCGATACCATGTTTTTGTCTTTATCCTCTTGTCCCACAAGACTCAGCAAGTAGTGATTCTTTCTCATATTAAGACTTTCAGAATTATTTCCAGCTCTGCTGTGGCCTGGCTCTGGACAAAACTCCGTGTGTCGATTTATTCAAACCCCAATCGCAGCACAGACCTACAAACCTCTCATGAGACATCACCTTTTTGAAGGTATCTTATAAACAGCCTCCTAACTCCCAATTCATTCCAGCTGCACCACAGGATCACTTTCTTTGCCGTGCAGATCAATGGATTTTGTCAAATAATCACATCTGAAGAGCAAAAAGGGAGAGAGGCTTTCTAGCCTCTAAGCACCGTGTTTGCAATAGCTCTTCAGGATTTCTATAGCTCACCATTTCCCATGCAGCAAAAGTGCTGCAAGGTTTCTTTCTCACTGTCTCCCCTGCCTTGGGATGAATTGTCCATGGGTTGCACAGTTTAAATCTGCTCAGTGGTAAAGAGAAGTGATACACCCTCAACTAGTCAGACACGTTCTCCACTCTAGTAGTAAGTTTTACAGAGCAGGAAATGGAATTGTGAAATACCTGTTTCCTGTAGGAGCATCTTAATACATCTCAAGAGTACCTCAAAGATGTGCCCAGCAGTTGTGTCCTAAAACCATAATTCTGCAGGATCCAGCGTCATTTTGGGAGGGTGAGTTGTCTCCAGGAGATCTGGGAAAGCAGGGTGTGTTTCAGTGATTTGAATAATACCTAAGAGCAATGATAGAGGAATTTTCTTTTTCCCCTCTGAAATTTAATTGATAAAAAACAACTTGCACCCAAATAGTATTAATCCTGTCATTTGGTGGACAGCTTGGCTGCTTGGTGGAGTAAGTTCTAAAATTCTAAACAAAATATTTGTGCTTGTGTTCTTGAAGTTAAGTGCTTGGCTTTATTTTATTCCTTTGTATGTGTTCTGTGGGGATTATTAAAAGTGGTAGGAACTGTTTGTAACTCGTAGTGATTTAGCCTCTCTGAACAGTGATTAACCGCAGGAAGGAAAAATAGTTTGTATCACCTGGCAGAAGGCTTGGTCAAATTAAAACGCCATAAAATTAAATATTGTTTAAAACACGTGCCAACGATATACTTAATAATATTTCTTATTAGGCCAATGCGTTTTAATACTCCATATTAGTGAAACCTATGTCATTTAATAAAAATGCTAATCTGCGTTTGTAGGCAGCAGAGAGGCTGTATAGTGTAGTCTCGGGGGAGAAAGAGGAATGTAGTGCACATTAAAACCTTTATACAGTCATTTATGCAGTTTTATCTCCGTTTTTAATGGGATGCATTTGTTTGTTACTTTGGGGCAAAGCATCAGCAGTCGGCCTTTAATATCAGATGAGAAATGAAAAGCCATTTCATGATGTGCAGGGTCACATCATGAAACCTTCACTGGCTCATTTAGCAAGTAGTCCAGTGGGCCTGGTAAAAAACCAATGTGCTGGTTAAGCTAAATATATCAAAATGTGACCTACTGGCATCTGACAGCTCGCTCTGAGCTATTTCCAAAAGCAGGCCTGGTTTTGGGTAGGTTTGGTTTGGAGGTGTCCTGCTCTGCACCTCTGAAGTTGAGGTCCTCTTCCTCTCAGACCAGGAACTGACTTAGTGAAATTTCGTGAGCACTCTGGGATATTGTCACCTTGGATCTTCTTTTCCTTACAAGTACAATGAAATAAATTTTCTTGGAGCACAGTGAGGGTGAATAATCACAGTGGGGTACTGAGGCCAATACTTTCATGTGCCCATAATATTGTTTTGCATCTCTAATCACTCCTTCTGCTGAGAATCTCAAAGCTCTTTTAAGCTTTTGCCTGCCAGCAATATTTCCTGTGTGGTGAAAACTCTTGTGCCCAAGTTCTGGATATAGCTGAATTAAGTCAAATTACTCTGTTGCTTTCGCTCCCTGTTTAAACTGGTGTCATTGTAAAGAACACATTAACACCCTCCTTCCCAAAGTATGTTCTCTTTCTTGTATTTTGTAAAGTTGGTGAAAGACTCTGCACCTTTGCTGACCAGAAATTCCCTTCTACTTCAGAGCATTATTCTCATGAGTAGAGGTGTGTTTTAATCAGCTGTACTGTGACTTTCAAAGAAATGTCACCACTGTAGAGAATTCAATGCCCTGTGTTCTGTCTTAAGGACCACCTGTATTTTCTGTATTTGAGTAAGTCAGAAATGGCTGTATTTCAAATAGCTGTGCATTTAATCACAGACATTTGTCAGTGCCTGATTTTTCTGTTTACATCCCTGGCTGATTGTGGAGTCAAGGAACAATAGGAGTTTAATTTCAAAGTCTGCTGTAGCTGTCTATATCAGTGTCTTCCCTCCATCTCCTTCTTTTATTGTTGTGTGCAGATAACATATGTGTGAAGAGATCCTCTGCTCAGGTACAGTGGAGCTGCAGTGTTAAATAATTGATCTTGATCTGTCTTTTGAAACTGCATCCAAGGCATTTAAAAGTGGGAAATGGAAAAAGCATGTTCTCATAATCCAGCTCAGTAAAGTTTGCACAACTGCTCTTTGTTTCATCATGCCTACAATAAATCTTTCATTTTTGCCAATTGAGAATGCCTACTAAATCTGCAAATGATTACTTCCCTGAATTGTGTTGGGATTCTTGCAATACATTTTTCTTACATGGGTAATGATAAAATAAGAGTCCATCAAAAAATATTTTATTGCCTGGCAGAGAGCCTTTTATGAAATGGTTTTGATTCAAGGAGATTCTTCCAAGTGTTTCAGAACCGTTGCTTACAACTTCCCTTTAACCCTTGCGTGGAGGGCTGCCAGGCCCTGGGAATGTCAGGAACAGGGTCAGTCAATCAGCAGCTGGTGGAATGCAGGACCTGGGTATCAGTTTAACCTGCAGCCCTCGGCCGGAGAGCGTGAGCGCTGCCTCGTACTTGTAAGGGGATTGTGTTACCACGAGATTAGAAAGCTGATGAATGTCAGACTGGTGGGAACCTTGTACAACTAATCTGCTGTATCCATGTTGATATGATTGCGCCCTGCTTCAGCCAGAGGGGGAGGAAGATGGAGTGTTACAAAGAGGAAAACACGAGGCAGAGCTGGTGGGGCCATGTGGGTGCCTGAGCCCAGGCAGCACCTCACAATAATCCTTCAGTACACCCCGAGGCACAGAGCGCCTCTCTGTCCGTGCCTCAGGGGAAGGTGTATTGTCAACACTGTGGCTTGTAAGTCAGGACCTTGCAGTCATGTGAAACAAATCCTGCCCTTTTTCCCCTTGATTTCAAATTGGGTACGGCTACATTTGTCTGCCTTTGCTCGGGAGCCGGCCAGCTGTAGAAATTACCCTCCTTTCCTTACAAAGAGACACAGTCTCAGCTCGGTTCCCTGTGGACCTCAAGCAAACCGTCTCTACATAAAACAAGGCCCAGGGGGATGCTCCTGGAATGGTGCAAGTCATGATGCCTGAAAACACATCCAAGTGCTGCAGGGAGAAGGGATCTGGAAAGACATAGATACCTTGTGGTGCTTGCTTGCACTCACAAAACAGCAGTAGACCTGACTCAGTGTGGGGTGCTCTCAACAAAACCACATCTATTGCTTGAGTTGTTGCCCACTTGCCTCCATGTAATAAACTGTCCCCTCAGAAGAGACATGGGAGATCAGAAAAAAAGCAGATTGTGTGAAAATATTTCAAAGTATCAGTTACTCGCAGGGTTTTATCTTCCTGCATATCCTCAAATGTAATGACATTTTTAATTGCATGGTCGTGGTGATCTCAGAGTTCACTGTTTATGGTGCTTTGATCCAGCTGAACGTTTTTAGGTCATGCGTTGTCTCCAAGGCCAAGGAGTGAAAAGCTGACAACACCCAGGAGCCAGACATGCATCAGATGAACAGAGCACACTAGCTTAGTCAGAGTAAGTTTTTTAGCCAGGTAAGGTGGTAAATAGCATGTTTTACACTTCAGATTGGCAAACCTCCTCCTGTATACACCTTGCTTCCGAGCTGAAGTGACAAAGTTATCTCAGTTTACTCAGATTACTGACCATTTCTGTTCAGATTTTGAAAGGAGGCAATCAGGAGTACTTCCAGGTGTGAAGAGACTTTGGAGGGAGAGGTATTGGAGGTACACAGTGAACATGATAGGAAAGGCTGGGTGAGGGATTGTGAATCATCCCTCCTCACAGATGGATATTGAAAAGCAGCAAATTTAGGATTTTGTAAAGGAAAGACTTTTTAACACTGAGCAAAGTTAAATGGATCAGAATGGAAGCTTGGATCTTCTTCTCAGGGGACTGTGATACCCCCAGCCTTCCTCAGTACCTCTCAGGCAACTTGTAGCCAGGCCACTAGAATGACAGCACGTTTAAAACATGAATATTTGTAGCTGCATTACTTCATTTCTAGTGCTGTAAAAATACCATTCACATAATGGGGTAATGGCCTGCAAGTTCTCATGATTTCAACTGTTTTGGAGTTACAGGAGTTCTTTTCCTTTATGGCAAGCATCCATTTCTCGTTTTAACATCTTTGGCACTTGCCTAAAGGATGGGAAATTAAAAAATGATTAAGGGGACAGAGAGACAGTCTTTTAAGGAGAGATGAAAGGAATTTAACTGAGGCTGGGGTGGGGAGAAAATAAAAGGAGAAGGGATTGTTTAGGAAAGAATAGAAAACAAGTAGGGATGATCAGGCGAAATCAGGCAAAGGAGAATTGATTTTTTTCACTAAAGGTTTCCCAAAAAAGGAGGTCTATTTTAGAGTGGAATAATTTCATAGTGGAACTAGAAGATGCCCAACTGTATGAGTAACATAAGCTAGAATGTTTTAAAAAATTGGAAAATAAATTGTAGGGAATAATTTTGAATGCAAAATTACTTCACATTTCTGCCGCTCTCTGAACACAGATTACTGCATTACTAGGTGTAAGAGAAGGAAGTGCATTAACAGGCACGGGGAATACAATTTAAGCCTTCAGATGTCTGTACTCTGAATGTGTTATTTGTGTATTTTTGTCCTGCTGATGTTGCTGTGAGGTAGCTGAGGAGAATCCCCATGCACAGCACCGAGTGCTCAACATCCCTGGAGCTGGGGACCCCACTGTCCTTCCAGGCCAGACTCCCAGACCACTTCACAAACAGGTGCTGGCATTTCACAGTGGTAGGTGTGAAATGGGGGATGGCTGGCTGGAGACTCCATTTGCCAAGAAAGATAACCTTTGCCTTTACCAGGTTTGACCTTTACAGAACAAAAAGTTTCTCCTCACCATGATGGATAGCTTTGCTGTTGATTCCAGTGAATGCTAACACACCTCATAGAGCTTTGTGCCAGAAACCACTGTGCCATGACACATGGATGCTTTATTTCTGCTGTTAAACAGGGCAAAGAGAGACTGTTGAGCACAGCAGCAGCTTCACCTGCAGCTTCCTGGTCTAACTCACTCAAAATTCAGGCAGTGAAATTCAAGTGTTGGATCCAGCTTGTGTGGTGTGCAGTGGTGGGTGTCCCAAAGCCCTGGGGACAGCTCTGTGTTTGGCTGTGGAAGGGAGCTCTGGGCATGTGGGAGCTGCACAGGCAGATGATGGTCAACAAAACCTGGGAAGAGGGAAAGAAGTCAGATCCTTTGTAGACATCTCTGCTAAATCTGTACCTGGGCCTGTATTTGTTAATTTTTTGCTCCTTGTTTGCGCCAGCAATCTTGAATGAGTTGTTCCCTTCAGCAGCTTAAAGCACTGCCATGGAGAATTTATGTGGTGGTTATAGGTAGACAAGAGGCTGCAAACTTAGAAGTTTGGGTGGAATATTTCAGCTTGTCAGATACAGCTTCTGATACGTGTCAATTGTTCTACGAAAATCAGGGCTGGAACACATCTCTGAATGGCAAGAGAAATAAGTGGGTATTGTAGTCATACCAGATACTTTCAATTTTGATTGTTTATAGCAACACTGACAGAAACTAACACTGTACACAAAACTGATTTTGAAACTGCCCTTTTTTCAGAGTTAATGACCCACAGGCTAATGGAAATTTGCCAGTTTTTACCAGCTGCGATCTGGCCTGATTTTGCTGGGAAATAAAAGTGCAAGGCAAAGAAACCATTTGGATTTCTGAAAGTCTGTGATGGTTCTCTTCTCTCATTATAAAACCTTCACTTTTTTTTTTGTATGTTGTGCTTATAATTGACCTGTGCTTAGCAGAAATGCTGCTTTTGTCCAAGGACAGCATACCCTGATCACCCAGGAATTCCTTTTGACAGCTGCATCTAGATCCACTGCTGTGCAAACCCAAATCCAGCCCAGCCACCGTGAAAGGAGTTGCATTAAATCATGGCTTTGAGGATCCACTGAGACAGCTCAGCTGCTCTGGCTCCATCCAGTAGAGGGTAGTCATTTTATGCATTTTATGATCTGCTCCTCCATTTATTGCACTCAGGGCTTTCCCAGGTATTACCTGGGGACTTCTCACACGATAGGCACGGCTGGTTTGGTTCCCATAATTAACCTGGGAAAGGCAGACTCTGTACCTGAGTGCATTTCTTTGTAAAGTCAACAAAAGAGGGGGAGTAAGCCATTTGTACTAATTACACACATAAAAAATAATCCCCAAAGGCAAGACTGTATAAGGTGCATTATGTTCAGGCCAGTATAGGATCATTAGTGTCATTCATGATAATTTGATTTACCCCCATGGCTTCCAAACAATACGTGGCTCGTAGCCTCGTGAATTGGTGTGAGTTAAGAATTGCATGGCAGCCCTGCATTTTTGGAAGGAAAGCTCTTAGGTCTTACTATGATGAAGGCTCTTTCGTTGTAAAGTTTTCTTTACTAAGATAGATGTTACTTCATTTCACACTAAACAAATTGACTCTGGAGTTTTCAGTCTCGGTTTGCCAGAGACAAATTGTGAAAGCATCTAATTGTAGCCTAAACAAAACCATATTTTCCTTAAAAATATGGCAGTGTGTCATTCTAAATCTGTGGTGCTTTGCCCAGGAACCCATTTCGAGTAACATTAAAAAACGAAAAACAAAACAAAACCAAAAAAACCTGGGCAAAATAGCCACCTTAGACAAAACACCATAGACTGTCTAAGATGTATATTAAATTGAGTGCTTTTGATGTCCATGCTGCACTGAAAATGTTTCGTCGTTTCAACTCTGTCCCTCCATGCAGTCAATGACACTGGTGTATGCTTAAGAAAATGGTAAATATGGAATGCTGGCAAATGTGGTTTGAAAGAAGTTACAAGTAAACAGTATCTAGACTGTCTAATTTCTAGGATTTATTGCAGCCAATTTTCACTTAGATTATGAGGGATGAAGAACAGTGAGCTTTTAAATCCTGATTCCTAGTCCTTTACAACATTTATCAGTGTACAGGGGCTTTATTCATGACCTGAGTCTGGTTCTGATAAATTTTGAGAACTGTTTCATAATGTTATTGTAGTAATTATAGAGGCATCATTTTGGCCATCAAGTCGTTGTGCTTATGTGAGGGGAAGAGAGGTTGATGGGAAGAGCTGAGAGGAAAGGGGCTCATTCTTCTGCTAAAAATGGAGAAATATTTGCTGATGAGCAGTCACCTCTGAGGTTGGGTATACAGCCAGAGTGGCCATTGCACTCCCAGGTGGAATTGTAGCTCTGACCTGCACTTGGCTTTGTCCTGTCCACTCTGGAGCATCCTGGGAGGGAGAGATGCCTCTGCTTCCTCACAGTGTCCCCACCCGTGGTCTCCAAGCAGAGCAGGGTCTCCATCCTTCGTGCACCTGTGTGGAGCCTTCCCAGCTGCAAAGTTCAGGCCTCTGCCAATTCCTAAAGGCAAATTTCAACTGTGCTGGAAGCAGGGGCAGAATTCCCACTGACCTCAAACAAGCAGGAGCACAACCAGGGCCGGAGAGATAGGAGCTCAGTAATCAAATCCCCTTTTCCCAAGATTCTGAGTGGCTCTGCTGCAGAGGGGATGACTTCCCTGCCTGGGCTGTGCTTCCCACAGCTCCCGTGTACAGCACCTCTGAACGCTGCTCGCCACGAGTTTGGAAATGATGAATCAGTCTGGTGATTCACTTTGGGAGGCTTTGAAGGTTTTAGCTCAGGTTTAGGGAAAACATGCAGCATGAATCACCCAGGAACTTTGTTTTCTCAGTGAGTTCTATGGCAATTGCACATGAGAGTAATGTTTAAGGCAAAACAGTGTAAGACATTGGAGCCTTTTGTTACAGCCAGTCATATCCCACTGAAAGCCAAGTGTTCCTCAAATTCAGCAGACAGCACACGTACCTGGTGGTCATTTGGGACCTGAGAAGTGACAAGAGGAGAGGGCATGTCTTACCTGAATGTATCAATGTGCAGTGCTAAAAGGAAAAGAAAGGGAGCAACTTCTTTTTCCTTTCTTCCTTTGTGAATCCAGCTCTGTCTGTTTCATGATGGATGCAGAATTCTAAATTTACCACATGGTAATTGTTTTGATTTTTGGTCTTGGGGCAGCCAGGAAATGAAAAATTAGAATAAGCATTAGTGGGAAAAGGATGGTTCATTCTATATTGGCACAGTGTATTGGTTAACTTGTGAATTAATAAAACTGACAGCTGATGGTGCTGCTAGGGCCCATGTTTTAGTTGTGCTCCATCAGGATCCTCTGGGTGATACCACCTTAGCCTGCAAGGATCACATGCTGTGGGGAAGTGAACATCCATGGAGGCTGTCTGACTCCAGTGACGGTGTGGGGAGACCTTGGCAGCTGCTGAGGTCAGCAGAGAGTTCTGATACTCTTTTTTCACCCAACTTTTGTAATGGTCACTCTCTGAAGAGAGCTGTTGGAGAACAGGAAAGGAGCTGTGAAGAGCACTTGATTTATAGAAGCCTAAAGGCTTGAAGTGTCACAGATGGGGTAGACAGAGCTGGTGTTTGGCACGGGAGAGGAGGTGATCGTGTTTGGGTTCAGGACATGGGCTCTGTTTCCCCCTCAGGAGAGCAAAAGGTAGCTGTGTGGGAGTGCTGTGGCTCAGCCACAGGCCCTGCGTGTGTTTTGTTTGGATATTTCTAATCTTGTTGCCTCCTTGGCTGGTACTGTGGGTTTGAGCAGCAGTGTCCTATGCAGTGTTTGTTTTGGAGCTTGGCTTGCTGTGTCTGATCTGGGTCTATTGATTAATAATAATGGAGTGTAAAATCCTAACTCCTTTTTTTTTTTTGAGTTGTCAAAACAAATGCAGTCTTCATGACTATTTTTAGTCTTTTGTGGCTATATAGATCTCTTGTTATTTAAATATTTGCTCATCACGCCACCTTTTTTGCTGCTTTTGAGGAATTAAGTTCAGTGACAAAGGAGAGAGTTTCTCCTTTACTTCCAGAATTACTCATTACATGTTTGGAAAGACAAATACAAGGAGAACACAGACAAAATGTGAAGAACACGAATACAAGCTAACGGTCTCACAAAGGGAAAATAAGAAAATCAGAGGTTACATCATATTATTGTAAGAATACATTATTTTGTTTTCAAAACTGTTATTTAACAGTGGGACGAATCCTTTAGTCATTTAGTGTTGGAGCTTCCAGAATGGCTTGTGGTTGTTCCATCGTTCTTCTCACACAATTCCCAAAGACACAAACGTTAGAGGCAGTGATTAATCTTTCTGTATTAATGGCCTGATCCAGCATTTACTGGTGTCAAGAGAAAGCTCCTCATATACTTCAGCAGACTTTGGAGCAGGATGGTGATTTTTAAAAAACAGATGTAAGCAGCAAATTAGAAGCAAGTTAGAGAAATCTATCCAAGTCCTGTAGTTTTAAGAAACTGCTATATTCTGTCGTAAGACTGTCTAGAAACCTTAAAATGTATGTACAGATACAGAAACACATGGCTTGGAATTCATTGTGATCCTTCTTACCTTTGATCTTTTGCTTTACTTACCATCACTTGTGTGCATGTGTGTGGATGTGAGAGTAAACAACATAATCCTAATTGTCTGAAAATATACATACGCTTATATAATGCCATAAATGAGCAGAGTGTTGGTATGTAAATTTCCTATGCTATACGTGGCCAATATAAATAAATCCTTGTCACGGTAGTGGGGTTTATCTATATATTTTCCTTATAAACTAGCAGGTAATAATTTAATTCAAAAGCTCCTTCCAAAAATGCAATTAATGTCTTTTGTTATAGTTTCCCTGGGTTTAATAATCCCCTCTTCCAGATTTATATTGGTTTCTGGAAAGTAATGCTTATTAGAGTGTTTTTCCAAATTGGCCACAATAATCCACTGAAATCTGCCAGCTGAATCATTGCTATGCTTGTGAAATTGCCAGGATCGCCTGACAGTTATTACTGGGGTAGAAGGGGAGGGGGAAAGGGAATGAAAGTTTCATAATATGTCACTGTTATTGATACCTTGGCTATGGCTCTTGGATTTGGATTGATATGTTTACTGAATTCTATATGGAAGATGGAATGCCTGGTGCTGGATTGACAGCGCTGCTATAAGGGAGAGAAGATTCAGTGATTTTGTCAGACAACTGTATTTTTATTCTGGGCATATTTTAAAGCATAAACATGTATGTGCATGCATGTGTGTCTGTATGTAAGCACACACGTGTATGTACGTGTGCAAACTCCCTCTACCCCCTTCCCCAGCCTGGTTCTTGGGAAAGGAGGGGGTTCTGTATTCCCTGAGCTATGGTCGTGCTTCACGTGCCAAATGCCACCACCTGTGCAAAACACACACCCAAGGCAGAGTTAAATCATCCACCTGCGGCCACACCTTCATGTGCTCGTTCTCTGTACCCTGCAGCTGATGTCGGAGGCAGGGATGAGTCTCCAC
This sequence comes from Bombycilla garrulus, assembly GCA_013400315.1. Taxonomy (NCBI): domain Eukaryota; kingdom Metazoa; phylum Chordata; class Aves; order Passeriformes; family Bombycillidae; genus Bombycilla; species Bombycilla garrulus. The sequence continues at coordinate 1,122,729 of VXBU01004543.1, read as the reverse complement.
AGCTCCAGTAGGTGTTGTTTTCTCCCATACTCCCAAAATAATTGAAAAGGGATGATTTTTGCAGTGTCTGAGTTAATTGTCCTTGTGAAGTCCTGCACAACTGGACCATAACCGTCATTTCGGGAGGGATTCCATGACGCTGGAATGCTGGATCCTGCTGCCTGCATGAAAAGGTACATAAAAGAATAGCAGGGCGCTGGCCTGCCGGGGCTGTGCCAGAGGGACAAAGACAAAGTGCCTCTCCCATTACGAGCCTGGCACCGCTGCTGGGACAGACCCATGTAGCGAGGAGTGCTGCAGGCTCTGGGTGTCTGGGATAAACATTGTGTCCAGCAGCCATCCCTGGTGAGACTCTGCTTGGGGCAGTGCCCACCCCCATGTTGGGATTTATATTCGGCTGGGGTAAATGAGGTTTTGTTGAACTCATCCATCTCAATTGCGGGCAGCTGGGGAGATGTGAGACAGAGTATCTGCCTGGGCAGCTGGGCAGTGCAGCATGGCCATACCTGGACACACTTGCAGGGAACAGTCGGTGTAATCTGGGGGTACAGGGCTGTTATTGCCCTGACCAGGTCAAAAGTCTTCCTGACACAGGGGATAAAAGCCATTCTGGCTTGGGTTTTTCTGCTTTTGCTGTTGCAGCTACAGCAGCTTGATTATGAAAATTTTGCCTTTTTTTTTTTGTAGTTTCTGGGCTGAGATAGTGGATGCCCAGTTCAGTGCGGCCAGAAAAATAAGATTGTCAAACATTCTTGCATTCCCCAGTAAGTGGCTAAAGATGATTTCCATCTCAGCAGACATTCATGTGCAAAATGATGCTTTAGAGCAGTATCCCTCCCCTAAGCTTTCCTTGTGATGAGGAGAAGTTTCCCTTAAACACCAGCCAGTGCATGAGGCACATTGCTTTGGAGGTGGCTTCCATCCCCTGGCACTGCATCTGGGGTCAGCTTGAGTGCTGCACACTTTGGGGGAGCAGCCAAATGCATTTGCTTCCCCCTGGCATTCATTGTGATGTGTCTGAGCGAGCCTAAGGGACAGACAGCACGTGAAGAACCCACAGTGCCACTTACATTTGAATACCAAACACCAAGTTAGCACGAGCCAACTGGGTTGCAGAACCAGTCATCTTCAATTTTTACAGCCTTATAATTTTTAAGACAGTTTTTATGACTCTGATTGGAACGGAGATGATTTTTGTAATGTCTGTATGCCATTTCAAACTTGAACGTAAATCTCATTTTTTTAAGGGGATTTTGTGGTTTTCTTGGCTTTATGAATTTTTTTATCCCTCTTTTATGTATTCTGCTAAATTAAACCAAAATAAACTTGGGGGAAAAAGTGATTCTTTAAAACAAATATATTATTTTATCCCTTCTTTGGACAGGAATTTTCATCAGGGAGACAAGGATAGAACATTCTATTCAGCCTTTGCCTGCTGATTTACGCTGCTGTCGTTACAGAGCCATAATGACATCCCATAACCAGTTACAGGAACTGTGAGGAGAAGCTTTGTAATACAACACTGCTCCCCTTTTTCTCCAGCAGCTTTGTTGGTGGTCTAGAAATAATTCCAAACCCTGTCAGATGGTTCTCAGAGAGGGTTGTGCATCTTCTTTTGGTTTAGGAGAGTCCAGGTCTGGGCTCCTGCCATGGCGCTGGGGTGCAGCGACTCCCTGTAAAACCTGCAGGCAAAGAAATAGTAACTGGAGTTTTTCCTACAAAGCAGAGCACGGATTCTGTTGGGGTGGCTTATAGGGAATCCTCCTCACCATGCTGTGGGATTCTGCCTTAAGTGTTAGGGATAACACTGGAGATTAGAGAGTGTCTCCACGGCAGTGTGTGCCTGCGAGCCTGATGGATTGCTGCGCAAACCAAAGGTATTTGATAAAGCCAGCAGCGGTTTCTGGTGACTGTGTGTTGATGCCAGCAGTTGTTTGACATGTATTAGTACTTCTAGGAGGTCACAAGTGCTATCCAGCTGCATAGCTGATACTCAAGTATGAATTTGCTGCTGCAAGGTGGTAAGAATTAGTTGTCGCTGGAAACTGAATTTGATGGTGTCTTTCAGAAGATCCCATTTGAGCTTTGCTGTGATAGCAGAGCCAGTGGCATTAAAGAGTGAGCCCCTGCCAGCATCTACCACAGAGCAGCAGGTGATACATGACTGCTTTTTCCTGTGTTTGTACACAGAAAATGACTGTGGTAACCCTGTGGGATCTGCTAGCAAATACTGACTTGTTAATGTTTCCCAATATAAGTGGTTGATATTTTATCGGCATTACCAAAGCTGCATTTTAAAATTTTGTTTAATTGCGTCATTTTCAGCTGTTCATTATTATGGTAGAATGTTGTTTATGGAGGTTGTTTCCCTGTGGGTAGCTGTGTGTTGGATGAGGGGAAGTTGGCTGTTTTGCCTCTGTAAGTGTGTATATAGTACTTAGTTTGGGTTTTTGGGGTTTTTTTCAGAGTAAGATTGCTCCCTCTGCAAAAAGGGATATTGGCCTACAGGCTTGACCACAAGTGAACTGCACTTGTTAAATGTTTAGATGAACAAATGACATTTGCAATTAAAAAATAATCCTCTTATATGGAAAATTTAGGCAGAAATGTTTATGCAGAAAAAGTCTTTTGTCCCTGACTCCCAATTCTAAGTACCACAGCAAGATCTCTGTGGCTGCTTTGGTGCAAATGGGCTCAGAATGCAGCCCCTTTGTGCCTGGTACCCTTTGATTGACTAGACAATGCAGAAGACACATGCAGCATCTCTTTGGTTTAGCAACTAATATTTGACAATTTAAAAAAGTTTTCTTTTAGGCTGAGTTTTATGTAAAGCTGTTTACATTAAAGTGACATCCAATTAAAGTGTATCATGTAACCCACATCACAGTTCAGCACACATTTTCTGTTTTAACTGACATATGGCCCCATTTATGAAAATAAAAATCATCATGTTTTGATGATATGTTCACATAATTTATGTGGAAAAGCAGAGGGAGAGAAGTAGGGAGAGGGAATGCTTTTGCTGTGTAAAGCTATTCTTTTCTGTGATTCATTAAATGTCTTTTAACCATGTGCACAGGCAAACCCTCCTCCCCCAGTTCTGCCCAGCCCCCTTCTCTGCAGTGTCCACTGGACAAAGGGAGTTAATTTCTTCTGTGGGCAGACAGAAACACTTCGTAGAGTATCATCCCATCCCACAGATGTTTTGACACTAAGGGATTCTTCAGTATTCTGTAGAGGAGATGTATTAGTTAACCTAAAACGAGATTTATGGCCAGCAGAGCGAATCCAGCCCATTTTCCTTTGGTTGTCTCAAGGCTGAGAGGATTCTCTGATGTCTCTTCTTCAGTCTCCCCCCCTACAAGCTGCCAGCTTTGCTAAAAACGAATAGGAACTTATTATCTTTGCAACCAGAAATCCTTGGTCATTCTCTTTGTGTATAGAGAAGTCTGTCTCTCTGCACACCTGTGTTTCAGGAAAGCCAGGCTGCTTTCATTAAGGTAACCTATTGATAAAATAAATGATTCTTTCTGTAAAGTGGCCATGAATCAGAGACACGTCAGCACAAACTGAGCTATCTCAAGCCATCTACAGACAAGGTTGGCAGTTTGGTATTTTTGTCAGCACCCTGAGTCTTGCTGACACTGATCCTGCAAAAGAGAGTAGGGTTCTGAGCTGTTTTAAATCTACTTAAGGCAGGACCATGGCAAAGCAGTATTTTAAAATATATCTTTGCATTTTCCCCTTTTAACAACTGCACATAACCCCTCAGGCTTTGCATTTTTTATGTACCAGCACAGCAGTGGAAGAAAAGTCTCTGCCAGCCAACAAAATCCTCATCTGCAGTGTCACCCAGTCAGTGTGCACTGGAACCCAATTAATTCCTGCCTTTCCCACATATATTGAGGGATAGATTACCTTAAAATGTAAGCAACATAACTACAGTGGATCTTTTGTCTACCCCCTGTTTTGGGACCAAGCAATGGGGATTATTGTTTAAATGGTAACTATTGTTGCACATCAGAGGGCAAGACTTGGTGGTAGCTGGATTGCATAAATCAGTTTGCCATCTTCTCCCTGTCAAGATAAACTGGACTGTACTCCTGGAGCCTGGTTATTTGCAGCATGAGACTGGCAAATGAAACCCTTAGACTGTACAGTTCTGATCAGTCGATGTTTGATCCGGCCACTGTCACAGGAAGGCACTGAGTCATGTCCTCTGTGGGTGCACTCTTAATTGCTACTACAAAAAGCACCAAAGAGACATCACCCAGACATTATATTTGGACTGTCCTGTTACTTGATAGATGTGACTGTGAAGCCTTAGCAGTATTTCTCATTTGTTGGAGCAGGAACAGAATCTTGTCAGTTGTAAGGTATTGTACTGTGACCACTCTGCATTTCCTGCTCACTAATGGCTTTTTAAAATCATCATTCTTCACATAAGTTAATGCCTAAAGGAAAAACCCCCACTTTCTCATTTGCCTCTAACAATGGAAAAAAAACCCTAATAAATGTTGCCATCCAAAGTCCAGTGGGATATAAACTTCTGATGATAACATTAAATCCTAAAAAATGTAAGAGTTCCAATTGAATATGGCAACCTCTGGCAGAACCTTCTTTTTCTAATAAAGTCTGTGAGTTATGTTTAGTTGGCTGGTGATCCTAATCAGGGTACTGAGATCTGTGCATTCACTCTGGTTTTGATCATTATTACCGAGATTAAATAGGCCTAGAGCCAAGATGTTGCAGTGTAATAACCTGGGAGTTGAGGAGAGAGTGAGGGGTTATTTATTGGTTGGATAAATGGGGTTAGCAGTTACTGAATGTAACAGAGACTTATTTTCCTGAAGTCACTGGCCATTTAAACAACTAGGTTTATGAATGAAGGATGTCTGTCAGTTAAGAAAGTAGAAACAGTATCATGAGTGAAGAAGGCCAAAATCAGGCCCTGTGGCCCTGAAGTAGTTTTGTTTATAGATTTCTTTTTAAATGGTTGAGTAGGATTGCGGACTTTGTGATAGCAAATGTATGTCCAGTAGTAATGAGCTTTTTGTGGTGGTGTTTTGTGGCAGCCTGGCAGAGTTAACCTCAACACTCTACAGACCACAGATGGAAACCCCCAGCATTTTTTTTTTCTGAGATGCCTGTAGGTTTATGCATAGGAGTGTATTCAGCAGTAGGCAAAAAGAATTATTTTCCATCTTTTAAGAACACAGAAATCCATTACATATGCTCATAAGCTTCACTTTCACCAAGTTCATTAAATACAAGTAGAAATTCCCTCCTCAGTGCAGAATTGTGCTGTTTCCCATCAACTCATCACCTCAGAGAGGCTTTCAGGTTCCCTGTGTAGGTAGAGGAAAGTTGGAATTGTGACGTCTTCTGTTCTGTAATTTGATTCCTAGAGTTTTGGCAGTTTCTTTAAGGAAAATAATGTTACAGGGTTGGGGTTTGTTGGCTTTTTTGTTTTGTTTTGTTTTTAATTAAAAAAGCCTGAAGCTTTCATCAGAGAAATCTTTGTATCCATCCAAAGGAGGAAAAAAAAAAGCTTGCAAAACTACCCTCAAAATTGTTCTAGTAAAAATTAAGGAACACTTAGAAGGAACAGAGGTTAATATTCGTAAGATTTTGGCTTGCTCTGATGTAGCAGTTAACAAAAGCTAATGGGAATGTCATGTGTTACTTGGGCATAGCCTACAACATGCACATACACCATGCACATGGCAGATCTAATAGCTGGCTTTCAGTCCCTCTTGGCAAAACGTTTCACTTTGTTTGGAGAGCAGAGTTAGTGGTCAGCGCTCTCGGGGTATTCTGCACAAAACAGAGACTCAGCTGTGTTCCTGCTGCTTCTCTGCTCTGTCCCATGCAGGGCTGCTCCCCCATTTCACCAGCCTTGAAGCAATTCTTCTAATTATTTAATGGGAGGTTGACCTCGCTGCTGTGCTCACGTGGTCTGGAAGAAAAGGAACATGTTTATTTCGACAGGGACATTTTAATATTTGTGCCCCCAAAAAACTCTTAAGAAACAGCCAGTGACTGAACCAAGTGTCAGCACAAAGGATAGAGAGGATTTTTTACTTGAAAACAAAGTATTCCAAGTCGGCAGAAATACACAGTTTGATTAGAGAGAAGTAGTGTCTGATGAAGAACACCTCCATTTTTTTCAGAGGTTCAAAGTGCTGAGCGTCTATAAAAACAGCCTACTTCTGAAGGTGTTTATAAATAAGGATTTAGGTGAAGCATTTGGTCTAGTTTTAGTTGAAATTAATGACTCACTTAAAGCAGTGTTAAACAAAAACATCAGAATTTTCGGAATAACAGAACAAAAATAAAAAGATAAAATGCAGTTACCTGCAAGTTTCAGAATATTCATTGCAGGTGGAGTCTGGAAGGTGCAGTTTGTGCCTGATTAGGTTTTTCAGTACGACAAATTCTGCTCCATTGAGAAAGATTGTTTGCCAGTACAGTAAATCTTCCCTCTGCTACTGAGTTGAGAACTTCTCAGAGAGTTTCCACGAGGTGATGTGAGGTGGGTGCAGATTGCCTTCCAGTGAGTTTGACCTGTGTGTGCTTGCCCCTTGTTCCTGTGTGCCCGCTCCCTCCTGCATTTCTGTAGGTTATGAAGAGCACATTTTGTGCTCAGCCTCATAGGAATGTGTTCTTACTTCAGTTGGTGAATTCTCTTTGGAGACTCTGATTAAGAACTAAAGTTGTCCAGAAGACAATGACTCATGTCCTGCTGTCTGTTCTGCGTGTCCATGTCTGACTTTGTCCATTTTTTCTCCTCTTTTACAATCACACTCTAATTATTCAGTCTAAGGCTTGCTGTACCTTTCCTGCTGAAAGTTTCCACTTGACATTTTCTTCTTGTCTCAAAGGACTTGTTTCCTGTCCCAGAATAATTCCCAGTTCTTCAGGTCAATGAGAAGCACCTGCCAAGCTGATACTGAGGAAAAGCTTCACAAAGGACCTATTCCCACACTGCAGTACTTAATCTAATTGTTCCAGAAGAAATAAAATCTTGTCATGCTATCTTCAGTTATCAGGAGTGTCCTAAAAGGCTGTTTCTAGATATTAAAGATGTGAGTCTGAACAAAGTGGTCAAATCAACACAGAGAAACTTGTTTTAAGTCTCTCTTTCTGGCAGTGCAGTGTGATTTTTGTCTTTCATGTCAGACCATCCAAGATACACAGGTTTTTGGGTAAAGCTGTGCTGTGGTTTGGTGGTGGCGAGAAGGCTCCAAGCTTCCATGGCCAGTGTGCCTGTAGCACTGTGCTTTTAATCACAATTTTGAGTCATCCACACTGCAAGGCTGAGCCTGGGTTAACCCTGGATGGAGAAGATTGTGGTTGAATTTGTGACGGAAATAATTTTCAGGTCCTGCATTAACAAATAGGCACAAGCCAAGTGCAGCCTGCAATGTTCTGCTTCCATGCAGACAAGTCTTGTTTGTCAGAGGCATTCACAGTTGTGATTTGAGGTTAGGGAATTTATGGAAAAGGAATTACGGTGGTCATAAAACAGGACTTAGCCGTACTTATTCATCTGTAACAGTGCAAGCATGCTGCTTCTGTTTTCTCTTCTGGAATCAAGTTCAGTGAACTCACTTTAATAACCTGGCCAGGATGAAAGGTTAAATACATATACCCTGCAGAGCTGCTGAACTCCAAGACCTTGGGGACTTTTTCAGCCTAGATGAGATACATAGGTTATTTGGGACTATTAAAGACCTCTTCTTTTCCAGCTGGCTGTAAAGACACCACCATTACTTAGTAACCTGGTGAGATGTACCACAACTGTTCCCTGAAGAAGAAGAGGTGGAAACATGCTGAACAGATTAGAAGGCTCATCTGACAGCAAGTCTTTGCTGAATGGTGTATCACAAAGTGAATACAGCTTTTAAATCTGGAACACATGGCCTCTGTCTTGATGCTGTGCAGGCTAACATTTGAACAGCATTGCCATGTCTAAGTCTACGTTACATTTTTCTTTAATAAATAGGTAGAGTATCAGAAGGAAAAATCAAAATGATTTCCAGAGATTTGTAGTACATTAATGTCTTCACAATAGACTTTGAAAATAGGCATGAATTTTCTTTTTAGTGAGTAGAGAATAAAGGTAGATATCAGATTTGGAATTGCTGATCTTCCTAGGCCACAATCCATGTTCCAAGAGGTCCAGTTTTTTAAGTTGCCTCCTTGTCATGCCTTCTAATGCTCAAGGCTTTTCACTCTGTCCATCACTGACATTGAACAGCAGATCTTTAAGGCCATGATGAACAAACCACTGTGTTCAGATCATTACCTGAACAGTGAACCATCTTCCCTTGCACCTTGGTTGCAGGCTTGGGGTGTAGGGCCTGCCCTCTGTGCACTGCAACTTCTCTTCAGTGTTTTCTTCTCTCATGGATTCTCACAGGAGGAGGCTTTGGGCACTTTCTGTCAGCCCAGCAGAGTTCCCAAAGCATCGTGTCCCATATTTATTCCTCAGGTGTCTGTCACTCAGCAGTGAGGGCTGTCTCTGCTGCCACAGGTGTGCCAAGAGCAGATCAAGGAGTGCGGAGGAAAAAGTGTTTGGAAAAAATAATTTTAAAAAGAGCCTCGCATAACAGCTCTGGATTCAGGACCTTAACAACTTCATAAAAGCTTGTTGCTGGTGTTGTAAAACTCTAATACACAAGTTCATTCCACATAAGAACACGGCTGTAAGTTTTTAGCTCCAGATGCCAAAGAGTGATCCCAGCCTGTTTAAAATGTGTTAAGCTGCAACATGCTGCATAAGTTAATACCAGCTTTTTACTTTTTACCTTTTTCTGCTTGGGGCTGTGCCAGTGCCAGTCACTTACATACTCCTTTACCTTGATTCACTGTAGGAGATGAGGCTGCCAAGCCAGATATTTACCTTGGGAACACACATTCTTATCCTGTAACATTTCATCAGCCACAGCTAAAGAAAAGATTTATGGACTTTGTAACACTAAGATTATTTAAGTCACTTGTTAGCCAAAAATAATGTAAAGACATACAGTGCTTGTTTCAAAAAAGTTTGTAATTAGGAGCCCATACTTTCCTCTGATTTACAATGTAAGCTTGGTATCCAATTAGCAATAATAGTGTTCTTTTAACTAAAACACATATCCTTCCAGAATTATGCAGACTTTCCAATTACTGTGCTATGATGAAATTATAGCTAGAGACTCATAAAGTTGTGCATAGTTTATAAATGCAATATATTCTTAACTACCTTGCTGTTCGGTATATACTAGCAAGGCTCATATGTTCTCTGTGTTATGGAGGCTTGTTAAAAGGCACATATAAGATTATTGAAAAAGTATGTCAAATAATATTTATGTACTTACTACCATTGTGATAGGCTGTTACTGGCCTTTCTGATTAACACTTCTGGTCAGATACAGCACGATCGTGTGACTCAATCTCTAAAATTCAAAAAGCAGTTTAGAAACTTATCTTCAAAGCACCTGGAAACTTAATCCCTTGAAGGGTTACTGCTTGTTTACCTTGTCATTATGATATCCCCTTTGTTTTTCATAAAAGGAGAAAAGCTTTTGCTCATTTTTAAAGCAAATTGTAGTGCCTCACCAGCTCATGCACAGCATCTCCTCATGCTTTTCTATAACCAAAGCAAAGCTCCCGCTACTTTTGCTGGTGTGGGAGCAGACTGATAATCAGAAATGGTTAAATGTTGTCCTGTAGTTAAAATCAACAAAAGAAAATGCAGAAGTGCAGAAAAACCTTTAGGTGCTGTCCTGCAGTGGGAGAGGGCAGAGAGGAGCTCCTTGCTCTGTTCGTAGCAATTCCTTTCCAGTCCTTTTGCAGAGGGTTATTGATGAGAAAACCATGTCTTTACCAGGAATGAGGGAATGACTAAGGCCTGTCCAACACTGTGAAAGTGTTGGTAACACTTAATGAGATGACTAAACAGCCTGCTCCAGGGCTTTTGCAATTTATTTATTATTATTATTTATTACCCAGAGTTTGCTGAGGACTGCTAGTCCCCGAAGGAAACTCCCATTCAGCTTGCAGAAAAATGCTGGGGAAAATGGCATGGATAGACGAAGAGAGTGTGTGCATTGTATTCTCTGTGACAAGTATGAATGACTGTATGTGTACAATCTTGCATTATGAAATTAATTCATGTTTGCTATTACGGTTCATTAAAAGTCATTTCAACTTTGCCAAAACCTTGTGAGGTCTGTATGATGAGAGTGGACAGGGAGAGGATTCAGTGAGCATGACTTGGGCTGTTGTGGCCTTGTCCTGTCTCACCCTCCTCTTCCCCAGCCCCTCAGCAAGGCCTGGTGTGGGACATGCTCTGTCCTGGGGAGAGGTTTTTATTCCTGGGGGATGGAAAAGCTAAAAACAGATTGTTAGGTGGGGACAGTGCCAAGCCCTGTGTGGTACCTTCCCTGTCCTCAAAGAAAAGGAAGGAAGAACAGGCTGCCCTGTCACCAGCAGCTGCCAGGCCCTGCCTTAGGGCAGCTACATGGCTTTGTAGTGTAATATGGATCAAGAGATTAGAATTAAAAGAAAAACTATAACCTATGAAACTCCTGAGAATTTGCTCTTTAAATCTGTCCTTATTTTTACAATTCTTCTAACTTAATAAATGAGGCATCTTCTTTAGTGTGAGTCATTCGGGGGGACAGTTTGGGTTCTTCAAGTTTTGCGGCTATTTTAATTTCTCAGGCTATTCATTGTCTGCATTTGCTTTGTTTCATTTTGTTTGGTTTTCATTCGAGCTCTCAGTTCTATATAATATAAAAGCACTCAGAGCTGTATAAATTATGGCCCGAGATGCCTCAGGGGAGTTGGTAGTGAGTTACAACGCTGTGTGCACACAGTGTCTCAGCTGCTCCGATTTACTGGTCCAAGTGGAAGAGGCTGAGAATCATTCCAGCTTCAGGGGTGCCTGATGGCACTCGGTGCAGCCAGTAAATCTGACCTGTGCAGACAGGGATTCCTGCTGCCAAACTGCCCTGGCACGCCCACCTGAGCTGTAGGGCTGATGGACATGGAAAACTTGATTACCATTTCAGGGTAACCTTAAGAATTGTCTGCTTTTTTGGCCCTGGGATGGCTGCCTCCAGAACCATCCTGTGAACTTTCTGGAACTGGCAGCCAAAAGTCTTGGTTGTTCCCAGTGCCACCCACTGCTCAGCTCCCTCCCTGACCACCCTGGAATTTGTCTCTGACTCTCTCTGCAGGTTTGGCTCTACCAAGAAAAGGGACTAATTTGAGAAGAACACGCTTGGGTCATGTCTGCTCTACAGTCAGCTGGTCTTGTTGTGCCAAATTAAGTTCTCCAATACCCTGGAATAAGAACAGTGCAAGCAGGATGGAGAAGAGACAGAATATTAAGTGCCAGGGGAGCAGTCAGGACAGGGCAAAGGAAATTTAGGGTAGGTGGGGTCCACGCTGCACAATGATAGGCATCCAGCGGCTGTGGAAAACAATAACAAATGGATAAAAGAGAGATTTATGGGAAGATGGGGTGTGCAAATTGGGGCATCAGAACTGCATTAGTTTCCATTCAATTATCTGTTGAAAAGCTCAAGAACACGAGACAGGCCCTCACTTCAAAGGCCTTAGGTCAGCTGAGGAGCCGTGCTCCGTGGCCATGCCCGGGGAACAGCAGAGGCTCCTCACAGCTGGGACGAGCCCTACCAACGGTATGGAAGCACTTTTACATTCGTGCTCGCAAATATTTACACATTAGGTCATGGCAATTAGGAATAATTAGAGTGGAATGTACCTTGTGTTCGCGGAGCCAGGAACTAGGCCCGTGTCATAAACACTGAGTTTATTTCTGTTCAGACTCGGCAGGGCAGGACGCGGAGTCTGCGGTGCCTTCCCAGGGCTGCTCCCAGTGCAGGCACACAGCGCTGGGGTGCAGGTGCTGCTGGGAATCGTGCTGGGATTCTAGTGCCATTTGGGGTCTTGAGCTAAGCACTGCTGTCCCTCTTCAAGGCTGTTGAACTGCAATTTAACTTTTTCATATTATCAAATAGTTTGTGGAGTGATGCCAAATACTCCCTCCCAGCTACCCAGGAGAAAGGTTTGTCTTCTCAAAGAAATACATAATAAGAAGGTTTTCTGTCAATACTGTCCTCCCAGCCCTCCTGGAAGAAAAAACTGCTATAAGTGAAAGTCAGATTTAAGAATTACAGTGGGGGGGATTTATGCAGTGGCTGACACCGGGTCCAGAGAATTACAGTGACCAGTTCTAGACCAGCTTTGCTAGTGAGGTTGAAAGTGGCACTGAAACTGCTCTGGTGTGGAAAACATGTCCTTGATACCTATTAGGTGTGCTTTGCAGTTGGATTGCAATAGGAGCTGGAGATGGTACTTAAGGCAAATCTGATTTGTAGGAGCTATGGACATCTCAGGCAGCCAGGACTAACAAATGGCTGCTTTTGCTTTGCCTGGACCACAGCTCTATTGTTACTTCATAGTGTTGTAGGGCATCGTTACTCATAATTGTTCATAAATCTGGTGATTAAAAATGACAGCGCACATAAACTGCTTTTTTATACTTTGTATTTATACCAAGCTATTTATTAATTATGTGACTTGCCAACATGTTATTACTTCACCTTAATTAGTGCCTGGCAGTGTGTTAATCACTGCTCTGCCACTGCACCTCAGGGCTCTCTTTAATTGCCATTGGCTTTCTCCCATGTTTGCTGTTAGCATGTGCTCGGTGATCTCTGGCTTTGGGACCCTGGGGACGTTGTTGAGGAGGCTGCAATGATTTGTTCTGTGACAGTTTTAGCACAGGAGCTCAGTGCTGGTAGAGCAGTTGTGGTGGTCACCAGGCAGGGTGACATTCAGGGTGAGGTGACATCCTCACCTGCACCACGAGTGCCTCGGCAGCACTGCCAGCCCCAGCCTGCGTCTGCCTGACCCAGGCAAGTGGAAGCTCCTTATTCCCGTGGATTCCCTCACTCCCCAAGGGAATGATGGCCTGGGGCTGCACAGCTGTGCCTGAAGGGTGACAGTTAACAACAGGATAATCAAAATCAACACTGCCTCAGTACTCTAAAGTACTTTCCTGGCTTGGGGAATGCACTGCCGACTCTTCGTGATGTTAGGTGTGTTTTGAAGCTGGATGGTGATGTGAGTAGATTGTGTAGTTTTAAAGTGAATCCAGTCTTTAGAGATAGTTGAAATCTCCAGCTACCATGAAATATGTTGTCACTTCAATTACAGTTGCAAGTACCTCTCTCTTATTTGTTTCCTGTAATACCAGACAGACTAGGTAAATATATATCTTTTTTAATGAAGCACAATATAGTTTTTAAATGGTTTATATCAAATTGTTTCCAGTTTCTTATAAACTCCTGATTTCTAAATATCTCATTATTTGTTCCATATGTTTCACTGAAGTCATTGTTACCAGTACAGCAGAAAATACATAAATAATCTAGTAATTTAACATAAGTTTGTGATTTTTCTTAAGTTACTGTCAATCAAATATCATTAGTATAAACCGAAATCAAAGCAGAGCCAAAATCTGTAATTAAATCATGGAGGATGTACTGAGACAATGAGAAAATCAGGAGTGCTCTTGCAGGCTGTTCCACACGCAGCTCTCACTGTGTGTGTTGGGAGAGAGGCCACAGAAGCCTGGAAGGAGGGAGCTTTTCACAACAGTGACTGTGCTTTTGTCAGACAGGTTTCCAAGTACAGTCATGACAGGTGGTATTAATCCATTAATTGTGTTTGGTTTTCACTTAAGTGAAATATCTGATGCTATGTGAGGGACTAAAACCAGCTCATTGTGGTGATATAATAGGAAAAGTAAAAATGGGTTGTGGAAGATGCTCCCAACCTGGTTGAACCTGGTGAGAATCAGGCAGTGTTGTAGAAAGTCTCTGTTCAGTGAAAAAAAAAAGGTCACAGAATGGAACTGGCAAAAGAGTCAAGGTATGCTTCATGAAAAGCATTTCCTGGACAAAGAGTGCCCTTATTGCCCAATGCAATATACAGCTTTTTTATTGTTTTCTCACCTCCCTCCTTTATCAGTAATGAGAGAAGGAACAGATGATAAGAAGAAAAATATGGAAGAGGAAAATAGGAAGGACAAATAGCACAGAATATCTAAGAGTTTGTGGAAATCCTTTTACAAACATGTAGAAAAATCTAAAAAGTATAAGCATTTTCAGATTTGGGAAAATGTAGTTTTAAATCAGAGGTGGAAAAGAAAAGCACACCATTCCAGGCACTAAAAATGTCAGTTCTCACAATGAACGTAACAGATCACTGAGGAGAATTATTTATGTGACCAGTGCTCTTTTTTTCCCATTAAATACATTTTTCCAGGCTTTGAAGGTGTCTTGGTTAATAGTAGATCACTTTGTCTGAGATGGTTTTCATCCATCTCTGTGTCAGTACATCAGCTAACAAACCCAACTGTACTTGTCAATCAGATCAGCTGATTTTAAACCTGCACATTTCCTCCTCACCTGGCTGTGCTGTTGCCCTTGAGCCCACCTCAGATTTTGATCAGTGCAGAGATGTTTTCAGGCCATGTAAGTAGGGATTATCCTGTGAAGAAATTGCATTACTTTCAGACTGTGGCTAGGAACCCTTTCCCAGTTTTCTGTGATGACAAGGTTCTCTATTCAGCTCAGGTGAAAATCCCGGGCAAATTTAGTGTATTCCCATTATAGCTTTTATATTGCCAAGTTCATGAAGCAGCCAATTTAATCCCATCATGAGCACTCATCTCTTACTTGCTTATTCTCTGTTACGATTTTTCTTCTTTCCAGAATTTTCTGCCTCCTCTGAATCTCCGCTTTCCTTCACTGCAAACAGCAGTGCACAGTCACCCTGTGGGCAGTCAGGGCTGACAGGGAAGGACATTTCTGCTGCCAAGGTGTAATTCAGAGGCCAGCAGCTGTGTTCAGCACCACGGGGTAAACCAGAGATCTGAGAGGGAGATTGGTGTTCCCTGAGGTGAGCACAGGAATCAGAGCAGGGAGCAAGACACGATGATATCGCAGAGTTCCAGTGCCCAGAGGTGGAGGAGGGAGGTGCAGCCGCTTCAGTGATTCCACAAATCCCCCTGGGAAGCCAAAGTGATGCTGAGGAAGAGGAGGAGGGGATGAAGCTGGACTTCAGGCAAGGGCAAAGCAGCAAGTTAGGGCTGCTGCAGTGATGGCTCTTCCAGTGTTTCTGTGGCAAGCTCCATTTTTCAGGGGTTTATAACTTGCTCATAAAAATTTACTGCAAGCCATAATTTGGCACACAGGGTTCCAGGCTGAGAGCATACTGCTTTCCTTATTTAAACTGCATTTGGTTTATTGACAGGCCTGTTTTCAGATTGCAAAAGAGTGACGAGTGAAATAGAAATCTAATTGTTTTAGAAACTCTTTTTCCCCTTTTTAGGACTCTCTGGCCCCCAAACAGCTTTAAACATCTACTGGTGCCTTTGAGTATTAAAAAGAATTAAAAGTAGTTAAAAAATTCATGTTTAAATAGTGGCTACTGTGCATATTGAGGAATTATACCTACGCTGTATAGCATCTTTCAGCCTGAATAATCCCAGTGCAGCTTTCCAGCCTTCTAAACACAGCTGAAACAGAAATCCAGGCAGGATAAAAGGAAGCAGTTAATAATGTAGACCTGTATAGCAGGGCTGATTGTAATTTGGGCCAGGCTGTTCTATTTAATGCATCTGCTCTTGCAAAAGACACCGGAGATCCTGTGGATCAGATTTTCAGGTACTGCCTTTCTCTTCTGGAGAGCACAGAATGAAAGTGATTTTGCAGTTGCAGCTTAAGCCATTGCTGTATCAAAGCTTCTCATTTAAAATCCCAGTCACGGATATACATTTTATTGTGTTCAACACTGATGTTGCAGTGAGGAATTCAGGCTTTGCAGATCATGATCATGGTGTTTGGGTGAACATTAGGAGACTTAATTCAGCTTGCTCCTCCAGCCCTTGCCAACATTCTGGCCCTTCCCTGGGTATTGGAGCCCAAGCTCCATCCTACGTTCCTATGCATGTGTAGTTCTGCAGGCTGGAGTTACATGCACTGAGTTTTTGAATTCTGCTTTTATAGTGAAAGTACCACAAAAATACCTGTGCTTATTTTTGGCAAACCAGTTCACATTTTTTAACCAGTTTTACTTAATTCTGTTAAGTAAAAATATGCTGAATATGTGTCTAGGTTTGCAGATGATCCTTGCTTATGTTTGAGAACTTGGCCTTGAGCAGGTTGATGTTTCAGATACAGGAGAAATGTCTGAACAAGCAGAAGTGTTTTGGGCTGGTTAAGTTGATTTTCAGTATCTAAGCCAATGTGAAATAATATCTTTCTTGTCAAAATACACTTATGAAAACATATTCAGAATGCTTCTGTAATGTCTTGCATTACAGGGAGGGGAGATTGGCATTTTATGAATTCAGCAGGTGGGACTTTCTAGATGTTTTCATGGACGTGTTGAAAAGCTGGTTGATGTTCATCACTGTCTTAGTGGGGCTCTGGCTTCCTAGATAAATCCCATTTCAGACTCAAATTTTTTGTGTGGAATGTCACAAAAGTGTCAGATGTAAGTCTTCCTCCTTCTACCCAGAAAAATGAATTTTACCATCCAAAAGGTGCTTTTGCTGGATATTTGCAGCCTCATGAAGCATAAAACTGTACTTTCTTGTACCTCCCACCCTGACTGATGTCACTCTTTTGAGATTTGTCTTGGCTAATTCACAACTTCTGTTGCACTCTTGGGGATACAACTCCGAATGCTTTTTCAATAGAGAAGGTTTGACTACATAGATACACACCAAAAAAACCAAGCAGAGGAATTTTCAGCCTGTGTGTGGTCACAGTACTTGATCAAATCAAGTGGACAAATTACTCTGCTGCCATATCTGTTTCTCTTGGCAGAACTCTGACAGTCTTCTGGCCTCTCCTGCAAGTGTCCTCCGCTGTTTGTGATCAGATTCCCTCTGCAGATTGTGTGTGCGTAGGGATTCGCCTCCTAATCTGCATGGCTGACTTTAGAGAGGCTCTTCTTGCAAGGTAATAAATTACAGATGGAATGGTCTCTGTAGGTGCACTGGGGAATGATCTGAGCATTTGCTGTTTGTTCCACTCAGGGACTGCTACTGCACAGAGGTCAGATGGACTGAGCCCTTGGCACCGAGGCACTGGAGGGAGCGTGGAAGTTGGTACAGCACAGCACTGTGGGAGGTGAAATGAAAAATCAGAATAGTGCTCTGCACCATTTCTGTGCCACCTCCCAGCTCCTCTGGTCTCTTGGGAGGAAGCTGCTCCAGGAGGGAGGGTCAGGCAGCACTGGAGAGAAGTGAGACAGAATGAGCATTGTGTGGCTGTGGCTGTCATTGCCCAGGGGCTGAGGGAGTGTAGAGTGAATGAGAGTGATGAGAAATTATTGTTGTAAAATCAAAGAAACTACATGGCACAGAATTCTGCCTACAGAGTTGGGATTGCCCTGTGACTAAACTTACACCTTTGAGATTGAAGACAGGAGGAATTCTGGTGTCAATTATCCAGACCTAGTTCGCTCTTCTAAAATAAGAGAGGACAGGGATGTGAAGTTCCTTAGCAGTCTTGATCTCTGTAGCCACAGGAGGATTTCACTGCAGGTGTACACGTGAGGCTCAGCTGTTGAACACCACCCACCCCTTATTTTATTAACAAACAGAGCAAAACTAAGAACTTGCCAACATGAACCTCAGTTAGCCTGGAGCTACAGTTACCTAGTGGCAACTTGCTGTTCTCTTCTGGAATATCCCAGTCAAATAAGCACGAGCTTCTGAAAACCATGGGAGGAAGGGTTCATGTGAGCTGGGCTGAGGAAGTCCTTGGCTCACAGACTCAGCACAGCCTCAGCTGTCCCACAGGAGCCTCTGGGCATTGTCTGCTCAGCTGGCAGGCTGGGAAGGTCCAGTGAAGAACCTGGTCAGTGTTACCTTCCCAGCCTCACATCTTTTCCTGGAGATCAGGCAGCTGTGCACAGGGCTTGCCTTCCTTCAGCACCGAGCTGTGTGAGCAGGGCTGCCCCAGCCTCCTCCTGCCTGGGGTGCTCAGCAGGTGGGCAGTGGGTCCTGCGGTGCTAGGGTTCATTTTTGTGGGCAAACCTCAGCCTTTGTATACTTCAGTTCATTGGATCTCAGCTCACTTGTGTTTGCTCCAACAGAAAAGCACATTCTGTGTCAAGAATTTTGAGTGCCACTACACAGAGAGGGCAGAGCTAGGATGGCTTTGCTGAGCAGCTTTTTTCTGATTTTCAGAATATGAATTTTTTTCCTCTTGGCTCTACTCTTCAGGTGATGCTGAGAAGAAAGCACCAAAAGAGTTTATCAGCAAGTACTAGGGCCACACAAAATGCTTTTTATCTGCAAAGCTTTATATCAGGGTAATGAGATGCTCTCTCTCTCCGTGTTACTGTATGAAATGATAAATATTACCAGGACTTTCTGTTTTTTAAATTTAGCAGATGTTTCTCATCTATGCATACTAGAGGATGGGAAGCCTAATGTCTGCATACCTGTGAAAATGTAAGGTCTTCGAAATGAATGGAAATTGTAAAAGCAACAATCACTTATATTCGTATCAAGTCTCAGATTCACCAAGGCACAGGTCAGGAACTGTCTGTGGAACACTGCAGGGCATGGAGATTCCTGGTGGTTTAGGGTAGGAAAAGAGAGATCATAGAGAGCTAAGCAAGGATGAGAGTGTTAAGCAGGCTGCAGTTTTAGTGTATAATTGGTGTTTGTTTAAGAGATTGGGAAGTGATTCCCTGTGCTTTCAATTAGCGCCCTGCAACCTTGGCTGGATTAGGCCATTGCTACTCCAAACACAGTTCACAGTGCATGGGATCTCAGCAGGGTTTAAAAAGTTCTCCCTGGCTGTTTATTCATGCACCAGGGTTTGAATGTTGCTGTCCCTTATTTCCATTATTTGTCTTATGGGATCCACAGTTTGAGGCGAACACACATGATTAAAATTGATGTTCTCTGGTTTTTGCTCTGGGAAAGTCACTGGTCTGGTTTCCAGCGTGACTCTGCAAACACTTGCCATGACTGAGCTGAAGGCAAGCAAAACAATGGAGGAATGAGTAAAAAAAGGGTGAAAATGGGGGCAAGAATTCCTGAAGTCAGTATTGGTACCAAAGTGCCTGCTTTGTGACACTGGGCCCTGCTGAACACACCTACAGTGGATTTTTGTCATCCTTTGGATATGTGACAAACACAGTTGACTTTTCAGTGCAGCTCATCCAAGCTGCATCTGCTCTGGGAGAAAACTCCACGTTCGGCACCACTGAGTGCTGAGTGTGACTTCAGTGTCAGGACAAGGCAGGGAGGCAGTGATGGGATGGCTTTGCTGGGTGCTGAAGGTGGAACAGCGTTATTTGAAAACATAAAATACTGTGCACTTAGTGCTCTGAAGCTCCTCCCTCTGGAGGTGAAATGGAGAGAGACCTTTACTCAGTGCATCTTCTCTTCCCTCTAATTGTGGTTGATGGAAATTCCTGTGTCACACTGAATGCAGCAATCACCAAACTCTGTTGAGGTGCAGCTACTATTTTGATGCTATCTCGAGTAACCAGCCTGATGTTTAGTATTTAATTAAAAGCAGAAAACTTGATACAACTAAAAGATGGGAATCTGAATGGCATGGTGGCCAGGCTGATATTTCTAACATACTAATTGATAAATCTTGCTTTACAGCTGCATCTGGGACTGGTCTTTGTATGTCCTTTATCTCTTTAATTCTTTTTGCACGGAACAAAACAAATTGGAAATGAAAAACACTGGCTTATTGTATTCATCTAAGGACATGCTAATTGAAAATGATTGTTTTATACTGGGCTGGATTCAAAAATATGTACATCTCTCTTTCTCTCTTTGACACATAAGTCCATTAACATGTTGAAATAGCAATTGCTAGGTCAGAGGGAAGCGAGATAAGTAAACCAGAGGCAGGCACTTAAGAGGTGGCCATACAACGAGGCAAATTCCTATGCCAACTTCCAGATCCTTTGGCACAGATATGGCTGCCACAATCTACGTTTTCATTAAAAGCAAAACAAAACAATTTTTTTGTTTGTTTTGAGCTTTTAGGTCCACTGAGATAATTTGGAAAGCATGAGCAAGAAAATATTTTTTTTTCAAAGAAGAGAACCTTATTTTTCTTAAGCTACCAAAACAAAGAAGTGTGGTGTAATTTTAGGTTAATCTAGAAGAGGATTTGATGGACAAGTTGCTTGTACTCTCTTCATCCAGTTTCAGTTTATTTCTCAAATGAACTTGGAGTTTTAAAGCAGTTAGTGAGGAACCTTAATAAGGACTTACTTAAAACAAAAGTGATTATTTTTAATAATTAAAATAATTGTCCAAATTTTGGTCTAAATTCTAAAGGGATTTCTTTCAGATTCTGTCACGTTCGTAGAAGGACTTTCAGATTACTTGGAGTTTAGGGGTTTTTCTGGCGGGGAAGATTGCTACCAGATGAAGTGTATATCATGGGTATTGCATGCTGGTAGTCAATTTGGAGGATTAGAGTAAAATAAAAGACCAGATAGCTCTCTAAACAAACCAGAGCACTAGAGCACAGAGTGTATGGCCCTTGTGTGTGAGGAGCGCACACTTTTCCTGTTGGGATTCCTGTGCAGGGTATAACATCCCATACTCGCGAGCAGATCAAAGAATAGCAGTAACTGAGTCTTTCAGCTGAGAGCTGTTCCTCACACGTCACACATCCTTGGGCTCCTTTGTGGCTCAGTTGCCAGTTACTGAACAGTGGCCAACAATAAAAAGTGAGTCATAATGACTTTTCTTTCCTCTGCAGAATTACATGGTTTTGTCTTGTTTATCTTCACCATTATTATATTGCCATTTACATCCTAGATCGCCTACCCAGCACTCACAGGGCATGAAATTTGGACAGCATTGTGCTGTGCCTAGAGTTTAGATTTCATTAGTTTTTCCCAGCAGGCATTAAATGAAAAAAATCTTCTAAATTTTTTTCTTAACTTACTGTGGTCCCTGCCTCTAGATCTCTGATCCTCCCATCCATGTTAGCATGTATTTGGAGCTGGACTATTGTGTTTGGCATTAAAACTTTTTGGATTTGTTTGTTTGTTGTCACTTTAAGATATCAGATGAAGTGTCAGTGCGTTTGTGTCTTGGACAGCTGTGTCAACTTTTTCCTAACAGTCCAAGCCCACAGCTCAAGGGGGGAAAGGCAGGATATCCCAGGTGAACTGGTGAGAGCCTGGATTTGTTGACATTGTGTGTGGACCAGTGGACTTTGAATTTTTTATGTGCTGGGCTGTTTGTCTCTGAGATTCCAGACAGAGAAGAGGCCAGTCTTGTGAGTTAGCACCCAATCCATCCTTGTCTGTGGGAGAGCTGAGTAACTTGACTGTTCGAACAAGAAAGGATTCACAAAACTTGTTTTGCTAAAAAACAAACCTGACTTTTCAGAACAACCTGCAAATGAACACAATAATTACGTGCTTTTGGTAAAAGCAAAATCATTTCTTCCTACGCTCAGACCTGACAGCACACTCGCTCTGCTGCTGCAGGGAAGGCCAGCCTGGGGAGAAGATGGTTTAACCCAATGCTTGCAGAAGGTCTCCTCCATTGTCCAAATCTTCCCTGTGGCCTGATGGAGGATCATTTACATTGTCCCTGGCGTTGTTTGCAGAGATTGCTGCGTGTGGCTTTTAATGGTGAGCGCGCAAATGTGTCTGTGGTGATCTGCTGGCGTAATCCTTTGTGGCTGAGTGTGTCCTCCACGTCCTTGTTGTGCCAGGGCATGCTTTAACTCGGAGCCTGCGGGCTGTACTCTCATGTTTAAGAGCTGTGATTTTGTCATGGTAAGTTTTGAGGGAAAATCATGTGTTAGTTATGGTGGAAAATATCAATGGAGAACCAAACAAAGCAACGAAAAGTTGGGGTATGTTTTGTGCTGCCTGACACGGGGTATTTAGGTGCATGGACTTGGTTGGTCTTGAGCAGAACTAGGTTTCCACATCAAAATCATTGGCACATTAGTCATTGTACACAGGGTTCAAAGGCAGGAGTATCCTCTACCCTTTTTGTAATTTCTTTTGTCACCGTGCTGGGTTCTAATTTTAAAATCTTTTCGGGGTGCACAATCTGCCCCATGGGTTGCTCAGCATTTGTTCTGCTTCCTTTGTCTTGCTTTTCTGTGCCAGGCTGGTTTTCTTGGTGACCCCCCAGTGAAAGCAGGATGGTGAGTGCAGTTGACTCTGTTGAGAGCTGCTCCATTTTCTCAGCTGAAAGCCCCACCATGCCCTGCCTTTCCCAGCCCTCCAGCCCAGCCAGGCTTTGGTCTTGTCCTCCCAGAGGAATGCCACCATTCTTCCCTTTGTCCTTTCAAGCCTTAGTTCCTCCATGAAATGGAGATTTTTTGCTTTCCTGGCTTGGTGGGAAAACGTGAAGAGGCTGTTGGGGTGGATTATTTGGCTGTGTGCAGGTACTGGCTCCTGAGGATTAGGAAAAGGGGTTCTAATGGTGATGAGCCATTCTCAGTTTTAGGAGTCCATCCCTCTGGCTGTGCTTTAGTGGCAGACAAAGCTGGGTGCCAGAGCTGAAGCAGTGGTTTTGGACACCTGTGGCACGGTGTCTCAGCAGGGGATAACGCTGGTGCTGGCTTGAACCCCAGCTCTCAGCAGCAGTCTGCCACCCTGTAGCTCAAGACTCAGCTTTTAGAGCAGATCTCTGAGCATTTTCTACTGAAAGAGGCAAGCTCAGGAGATTTATTTAATGCTGCATCAGTAGTGGTGTGTGTGGTCTCACATCCAAGGCTCTGCACCCAGTTACACTTCTCATCATGTGACAGCAGCACGACTGTGCAGGCCCTGTTTCAGGATATGCAAAAGATTGATGCTGGTGGGTGGTTTCAGAGATAAATTTCTCTGGCCAAGAATGTTTTGAAGACATTCAGTGCAGAGAGAATGGCCCTGTTGATGTCATATCATGTAATTGGTGAGATCATGTGTATATAAAAGCCATGAGAACAGGAAAGGCTAGTAGGTTGGTCACTCCTGCCCCTTTTATTTTCCTTGCCTACGTTTTCCAGCTGCCACTTGCCTGTCTGCTCTTTAGCTTCTCTGTGAGTAAGGACTAATTAAAAAGGCACCAGCCTCCATTATGAAATTTAAAGAGTTTTTGTTTCATATGCTCATGTTTGGCAGTGAGAAAAGAACACGTAAAGCTCGCAAGAAAGAAGGTGAAGAGTTTTTTCCACACAAAATATTGATCCAGGATTGTTTGGACAGAAAGGCTGCATCTCTCCATTCCTATGGGCCCTGGCATTTCCAGGATTGCAGTCAGTGGGAGAGGAGTAGGTGTAGGAGGGATCCAAAAAACCATCCCAAGGGTGAAAAGTGAAAAACAAAGTGGAGCACTCCTAGGCAGAGGCTGTTTTCCCTGGCCTGCTGTGTCCAAAGCAAGGCATTCCCACTCCACCCCTGAGGACGGCAGCCAGCAGCCACTTCCCTGTGTCCCTGGTGTGCCTCTGCACTAGGTGGTGCCCGTTGGGGAAGCTTGGCACTGCCTGCTGCACAGCTGGAAGCTCACTGTCCCAGCTGTGCTGTCCTGACTCTGGATTAATGAGCTGGGACAGGCAGAGGGGAGCTCTGCTCCTCTGCTCAGCCAGTGTGGAAATGCCCCCAAGGCGCCCGTGCCCATCAGACCTCTCTTTGTAGAGCAGCGTGGAATTGGATGGGTGCATCTGTCTGTTCTTTCTCTGGCTACAGTTCATTGAGATCAGCCTGGAGAGAGTTTTACAGGAATCACAGAATGGTTTGGGTTGGAAGGGATCTTAAAAATCTCCAAAGAAAGGCTTTTATGCTGAGAGCCTCTCTGTCTTTTTCAGCTGTATTAGCTGGGCTAATAAAAGGTACTGTTTCTCCCAGCAAACCTTTCCTCACTGTCATTAAAATATGTGTTTGCTTGCTATGGAAAGTTGAGGTTGTTTTGGATATTCTTCTGGGAAAGGAGAAAAAGACATGGCTTAAAAAAAAAAAATGTTGGCAGCTTTTGGGAAAGGTCTAATCATTCATTAAATGAAAAAGTTTGTTCTCCTTTTCAAAGAACGCATTGTGGTCACAAAGATCGCCGTTAAATCAAAGCGAGTTTGCTGCAGAACTTATCTCTTATACAGAAAATTAAAGTTTTTCAGGTTTTTTTCCTTGATTATGAGGTGACTGAAGAAGAAAGAGGACAGGTAAGGTTTTAAAAAGACATCCTGTAAATTAATTCAGAGTTCCAACCTTTATTCACATAGCCTATCATTTGAAAAAGTTCATCAGAATACTTTATGAGTTGGGCCAAAACAGACCAAAATTTTGAAATAAGAAATGAGCTGTGAGGTTCTGCTGTGAAGGTGCTGATAGAATTGGAATAAAAGAACAGAATCTTTTAATGTTTCAAAAGAGAGTCATGGAAACAAAGTGCCCTGCAGAAGAATCACAAAGCAGTGGGGCCTAAACCAGATGAAAATGAGTCTTTGCTGGGCAGCTGGATGAGGAGCAGGGCTGGAACTGTCCTTCCCTGAGGAGTGCTCACCCAGTGCAGAGATCTCAAGGTGCTTTAAGAATTAAACCCCCTGTGAATCAGAGCTCAGTACAAGCCAGAGAGACCCAAATGCATTTATTTCCAAATTTCGTAGATGATTAATGAGTCACAGAGAGGACACGTTTGAAAGTCCTGCTTTGAGTTTGGAGATACAGTATTGTAGCTACTCCTCAGACTGGAGGCTGTACATTGCCTGTGCCCTTGAAATAACCTTATTCATCCACACCTGGAAGTTGTTCTCCTTCCCCAAAACCCACTGGGGCTGTTTAAGGCCAATTCACAGGTGTCTGAAATTTTACATACAGAGGTGTGAGGCTATTTAAAACATATGTGCAGGTGTTTACATTGCAGAGTGCAGGAGCAAGGCTGTGCACATCCAATTTAGGTTTCATGTTGAAAGACAGGGCTACCTTAAAGGAAGTCCAGGAACAGGTGGCAAGGTTGGCGTGTTCCCAACTGTATCAGAAAGGAGATAAGCCATGCTATAAAGAGCTCATTTTTATGCTACATAAACTATTTGCTGCTTGTTTGTTCGGTGTTTCTTTCAAGTAGAATATCAGCATAAAAGCGCAGTAAACACTACTCAAAGATGATGATGTGTCCGGCATCCTCTCCAGTGTTATGGTTATAGATCTTCTGGAAGCCCTGATTCTCCAGAGCTCTGCTCCTGGCTCAGAGGCTTTACCCCAGTGGCTGATAAGGTCAGGATGCTCAAAAAATACCCCACAAGTGGTGCTTCAGTCCCCGCTGAGGAGGTGTTTGGGTACGGAACGCTCGAAGGACTGAACTCTGCGCAGGCGTTGAAGTGATTTGCTCAGGGTCACCCACTGGGACTTGGCATGGCACCAGTTGCAAGAACAGCTCCTGGACCGGGCGTGAGCTGTTCGAAAGTGTCCAGGGGTGCTGCTGGCTTCTGTTTTTCAGAAATACTGCTGCTTCTGGCTGTTTTGTCTAGTTGGAGATGGGCAGCTCTACAAGCCAGTAAATTCTGGAAAGCTGTGTGGAGCAGAGCTGAAATTGGACATCTCAAAAGATGTCCAGGAGAAAAGTTTGGTCTTCCTGAAGTTTATGGTCTTGTCAGGCGCCAAGGCTGGCACCCCAAGGAAGCAGAAAAATTCCTTTTTCCTGTTTCCAAGTGGACAGGCCAGGTGTTGAGGTGTAGCAAGTCCAGGGCTGCAGGCAGCCTTTCCCCTCAAGGGACAGAGGACCCAGGTGGGGAAGAGGGTGATTATGGGGGATTACAGCCCTATGCGCTTCCTTTATCCCAGTTAATCTCTCCAGGAAGTGAGAGCAGAAGCACAAATGCTCACTCGTCTTAAGCTCCTGGATGTTGCACTCAGAATTGAGAGGAGTTGGAACAGAAGCTGTGTTTGGGTGTGGAAGTAGCTTTGCAATAGCTGCTGTTCCTGAAACAATTAGGGCAGGTCCCACCAGGAGCAGAGGCTTCTCTCCCTCACTGCAGTAGGAGCTGGGAGATCTCCTGTGGTTTGGTTCTCCAAACCTCTCATGAACTGAGCGGCACCAGCAGCCAGGAGGAGCTCAGCAAATTTTAAGAGGGGCTGCACAAGGGCTTGAAGTCACCCAGCACCTTCAGCAGTGGAGCTCTCCAGGGCCGGGAGGTGCAGAGTCAATACGCAAAGGTAAAAATGAACCGTTCAGTTCCTGGGAGGTTTGGTTGGGGTATGGTCCAAGTTCTGCCTGTAGGTTTGGGTCATTTCTTCTTGATTTAGCCAAGTTGCTCTGGCTCTTGCTTGGCCTCAGACTCCTCATTCTGATACCCTAGAACAGGACTCGGCAGCACGTTGGGAGACACGACTCTTGTGCTTTTTGCAGAGGTGGTACCTGGAGCATCAGGGCTCCAGGACAGTGATAGGAGGAATAAACAACTTGAAAACCAAAATAAACTCTTGCTATCACAGTCACAAGGCGAGCTGTCCAATGCAACAGTGGTCTCTGATTTTATATTTAATTTTAGAAGCTGAAACTAAATGTTTTAATTTTGTATTATTCTCAACATAATGCTAATTTGCTCCAGATGTCCACTCCGAGCTGAACGCTGCCATTTTGCATAGAAAGCATGTGCGTCAGTGATTTATTCCAAATAGCTTCTATTTTACTGCATTTCATTTTATTCTGAATGAAGTACTTAACAACATGTTTCTCTTTAAGAATCTTACTTAATCATATGGATATAATTTCTTCAATTTACGTTTTCAGTTCTTTAGTGTGGTGGCCACAGGGTGTTTCTTAACCTAGGAAGATTAAATGCACATGTTGAAAGCTGCTTATATTTGATTTTGAGGCACTTTCATTTCAAAGTCCTTCACGTAAGGTACAGAAGTGATTGTGGTTTCCTGCTAGGTTCTGGGATAGAGGGATAACTCTCAGGAAAACCTTGCAGATACCTTCTAATAATCATCCATGACAATAACATAATTTCATTTCTTTCAGAACTGTGGTCTACTGAGAGTGTTTAAGACTTTTTTATTTGGGTTCAGGAGAAAAAGAGATTTAATTTTCTTGTCATTTCTGGGCTACAGTTCAACGTTTCAATTTAAAACCTATTTCCATCGAGCTCCTTTCCCAGTTTTCCCTCAAAATATTATCTTAGAAAATGTCTTTTATTCAGTTATTTTTTTATTTATTTAGCGGCATATTAAAAATGATGTGAGACAGCTCAATAGGAACCTTTGTTATTTGAGCCTGGCTCACTCAGCCGTTCCTGTACATGGGCTGCCATTGGTCAAGTATGTCAGGAATGTCCTTTGGCAGTGGCCTCGGGAGCTGCGTCATGGGTGTGAGGCAGCTCTGTGAACTGCTCAGCCTGCATGGGAGCCTGCTCTGAACCTTGGAACAAAGTCCAGGAAGATTTCTATTCTTTCATTTTAAAGCTGACCCAGGGTGTGTAGTTTGTAGTAAGATGGGATGTTTCTGCAGTGGTCGCACAAATTGTGATATGCCAGATTCCTCAGATATCAAAACTTACTCTTTGTCCCGTTTAAAAATCATTTCACTCATATAACCTCTTTTCCTCTTAGCTTTCAGGCTGCAACCTATGCCATGGGATATAAATTTCACGAGTCATTGCATTTGCGAGGCAGGTTTTTGTTTTTCCCCACCTGAAATAATGTTCATCTGCATTCATTTACATCTTCTTTTTGCATTTCTTTTTCAGTCTTAGCTTTTAATTTTCAGAACTAACCTTGCTGTTATTCTACAATTGTATTAGTTTATTATACTGAATTGTTGACTCAGCTGGTAGGGAGCTAAGTGCTGTGGTTTCACACAATAAAATTTCAGACAATATGTGTAGCACTTCTTTTTCATACATATCATTTGAAAGCCATATGATTCACCAATATGCGTTATTGTTATCCGCCCATGTGGGACACAATCTATTTTAAATTAGTGAAGTGACTTGCTAAACTCCCTGTAAACAATAAGACTGTGGGAAAACATTAAGTGCTATTCAGAAAAGAACATTGCCATACAGCCTTTCATCCAGAGGATCCCACAGTGCTGCAGAGAATGGAGGGACCTGGCACTGCTCTGCAGCACAGCTCATCTTCTCAACAGGCTTCAGGAGGCAGCTCCAGCCCCTGGAACTGGAGCAGCGTTTGGTGGAGGCTGTCTGTGCCCACACCAGTTCAGTGGGTGTGGTAAATCACCCTGAGTGGAGAGTAGCAGTAGGGTGTTCATTAGCAAAATCTTGATTTAACATCTTCTTTGGAGAGAATACTGACTTCCTTTAAAGCAGGTGAGGTCTTAAAGCTGTTTTCTTAGGAATAAGTCTCTCAGATTTTCCATCATGTAAATGAACATGGCCAAGCAAGACAAAATGCAAACACGGCCAGACTAAAATTTATTAGACCTACGATGAAGTGAGGATGAGGATGAATTCCTTATTTGTAAGGGAGAAAGAGCTGGTTCTCTCAGAAGGATAAGATTGTCCTTCTCCATGTGTTACCCTGAGCTCTCTGGGATTCTGCTGTAATGTGATGAGCAGGTCTGTGGGTGAAAGAGAGCTGTGTCTCTTGGAGTTGCTTTTTAAAAAAAATAATAGTATTTTAAAGACAAATGCTTCAAGCTTGAAGCTTTAATTTTTAAATACAAATAATGTTTTTTTAAAAGACAAATAATAAAAAGTACAACCATTTTTGCCCAAGAGCTCCACAGGCAGGGCATGAGGGAGAGCAGGGTGAGGTAACCAGCCCTGCAGTGAGAAGCAGCTCCCACCACATCACAGCCTCGCAGCGCCTCAGCAGCACCTCTTGCAGGGCTCTCTGCCAGAGCTCAGCTCTACACACATGAGGGAGTGTGAGGCACAGCCATTTCAGCAGATCCCTTGCCTGCCTTGGATTACAGGTGGGACCTCAGTCTTCACTTCTGGATAATCAGATTGGCACAGAAAGAGCAGGAGCCCAGCTGAGCCCTGAAAGTCCCACCAGCTCTTCTGCTCCGCTGCTGAGAGCAGCCCTGGAGGGAAACGTGTGTTCTCCTCAGGGCTTTGTGCAGGTTCATCCAGTGTTGGCAAGTTTGTGCAGTTGGCCAATTTGCAGGGAAACTTTACTCTTCTGAGCTGAACTTCACAGAATTAACAACTTGATAAAAGCTACATTATGCACTTGTGGAAATGAGCACGGGTAGAGTATGAGAAGGACAGTAGGTTTTGAGATTAACCCCAGCAATAAAACTATTGACTTTTTAAAAATTTTAGTGAGAAAAATGAACAAGCTGTGTTGAACCATGTACACAAAGTTGTATTTGCAACAAAAATGGGCAAAGAGTTACCTTGCTGCTATTTTTCATCTTTCCTAAGAGAATTTGGTTGTGCTGGAGTAGTTTAGTCAGCTGTAGCCAGCAATTTCCCACTATAGATCAGATTTCATCCACAGCATCCTCCTCTGATCTGCCAAGGGCAGGAGACACTTCGTAAGCTGTGATGACATCTGACAAGCTATGACTAAAAAACATATTTATTTATTGGTCTTGACAAAGGTAGGAGCGGGGTTTTCCAGAATTACAGAAAAACAGGAGTCCAGGGGGGATGAGTGGGAAGTTAGGATGGACACTCACTGTTGCCAGATGACACCGTGTTGGTGACACAGGTTTGTCACATGCTGGTCTCAGATGTTCCTGTGACTGCAGACAGACACAGCACAGACCAAACCCAGGCTGCTCTGTCTGTGGTGCCCTGGAAACTCATCCTGTTCCTAGAGACACTCTTGGCACGTTACAAAGGCAGACTGGACTATATGAGGATCTTTTTGTTCCTTTACTGGTTCATTAAAAACGAAGGAAAATATGAAATAAAGAGGGAAGTCTTTAATTTTGTTTTTTTCTTTCTTCCATGTGTTTGTTAGTGAATACATTCAGAGTATTTCAATAGTGTCCGATGCCAGTATAACAGCTTAAGACTGTTTGCTTAATTCCTGAATGTGCGCATGGTTTTTAGCAAACATCCTTAATTTATGTTTGTCCTGCCTCTCTTCCAATCTCCCATCGGATTCAGAATGTAAACCAGGACTGGCAGCTTCTCTGCCATCCTCCTTGCAGATGTCTCTCCCAGACCCAGGGGTGAGAAGTGCCCTGTGCTGGGCACAGAAGGGTTGCTGAGTTCCCCAGCGTGCCTGAGTGTCCTATGCTGAAAGAGAGCGCTCAACACATTGCAGGAACAGCTTACAGAAGCAGGGTGTGTAATTTTTAATAACTGGGATAAAAACCATCAGTGACATCTTTAAAATATAAATGCCTTTTCTTGTTTCTTTTATTTCTTTGCCCCCCCTTATTTTGCCTTTTCATCTCTTCTCCTTTCAGTTCCATTAAGCTTCATTGTACAATAATGTATTGCAGTGGACTTTTTTCAATTACGTTTTTGATTTTTTCCTCCTTGTTACTATAAAACTCCAGATGTTTTGAGACTTCATGGTTCTCTGGATTATTTTTTCCTTTATTTTAATCTTCTTTTGTAACATGCCACACATGTGGTATTTTGGCCTTTTAAGATCCTGGGCTATGCTAATCAGCCATAAGTTTTGGGGTAGGATTTTTTTTCTTTCTATAATGACTTTTTTCCCTTTCTTTCTGCTGTTGTCTCTTTAATTATTTTCTTTTTTCTATTTGTTTTATTTTTCGTTACCCCAACTGGTAAGTCCACATCAATCATAATGGATTCTTTGCTCTGAGGCTGCATTCTTTGTGTTGAACAAATTAATTCTTCACTCCAAATTTTCAGACTCTCATACCTGTAAGTGGATTATGAGCACCTTTTTCACCTTGCTTTTCAGGACAGGACTGTTTGCACTGAAATTGTCCCCCCCAGACCAACAGCACAGAGTGTTCTTTAAAGACTGAGATGAGTGCAAATAGATTAAACTGGAATGGAAATGCTTCCTTGGAAATTAAGACAGTGAATTACTGATCCAGAGAAACAAGTTTTTGAAGTACATGTAGGAAACTATATTTTTTATTAAAAAAATCTAAAAGTACTGGAGGGAAGCATTTTAATTTATTTGTGGTTCTTTGCTGGCATGAATGGAGAGTGTTTTTAATTGATTTTGTTCAATCTTAATTTTGTCCCCAAAACAAGCAGATCTGGCTTCAGATATTAGAACAGCAAATCTTGGAATGTGTGCTGTCCTCTAATTTCAAATAGCTTGTAAACTATTCAAAAAATCCCAAATAAATAATAGTTTCCCAGTTATATCTGAGGAAATAAAGGGGCTGACATGGGATGTCTTCTTTGCTCATTACACGACCCTATGAATTTTGCATTTTGTTCTTTAAAATGTTGCCTCATGTAATGTTATTTTTGCCTGCAAGCCATAATACTGCATTCAGTCCAACTGTAATGAGGTTTCAGAAAATTGTTTGCTTTCCAAATGGCATACTTAGCAAAACCTTATGGCAAAATCTGTGGCTGTCAAGCTGCTGATAGTGAAATATTCCCAACTTTCCTGCTTCGTTCTCATCTGTTGTAGCAAACAAACGCCACTACCCCTGTTTTGACAAATGTTTATACTTCTGCTTGATTAAAGAAGGGTCACTAAAAAGAGTTTTAATACTAGAACCTTTGTGAAAAAGATAGGATGCTCTGAGTTTCCCAGATATTTTGAGTTTGCTGGAAAATTTATGGAAAGCTGTGTTTGCCCACTGAGGTGCTTGACCTGCTGGCAGTAGAAGAAATAAATTGATGAATATTCCAGTGCTGGAAGCAACATTTGCCCCGTGCAGGTGGTGCTGGCAGGTGCTGGTGGCTGGGCCTGCAGTCAGAGGGGTCTGGTTGTGTGTGGGAATCACCTCGTGGTGAAGAACCAGAACCAGACCTGGCCACTCTTGAAAAACTCCATCACTGAAAGGAGTCCTGCGTGGGCCAGGCCTGCGTTCCTCGTGGATCCCTCACTCCTGGTACTGCCCGAGGGGGGTCAGGAATGTGGGCTGAGGGGCTTGCAGAATTCTTAAAATGGAAATAAAGGAGACAGCCCAAAGTCTTATGAAGTCAGCAGTGATCAGACACCTCCTCCAGGGATTCTCAGTGTATTCGTATTTCCCAGTTTCGTGGTAATTAGGAAATACCCAATCTGTCTAACAGCATAAAGAGGAATGAACTACTGGTGGACAGTGTGTGGATGGTGAGTGGTTGGCCACAATTACCCTAAAGCCCAGCAATGTGAAGGATGTATTGCATTTATACTGTGGCTTACTTGTCTTTCTTCTTGCTGTTCTGAACCTTTGAAGCTTTTCTTCTCTTGCACACCAGCAGCTGTACAATACTCTGGCTAAAGCCCTAAGTTTTTTTTTTTTAAAGACAAATAATTAAAAGTGAAAGCATTTTTGCCCAGAATTCAAATGAAATAGCATGCAATGTCACTTTGTAAACAGAAATTGTTCAGGCTTCAGAAGTAAAACCAAGCCTGGAAATTGGCAGGTCTTTTTTTATTACAGTTAACTTCCACTTTGCTGTAATCACAAAGGGGAAAAAAAAAACCCAAAAAACCCCAGAACAGTTTCAACAATTTAAATCTGTAAGTTTGAATCTGGCTAAATAAATTGGGATTCTTTAGGATGTTAAAGTCTCATTCCTGTGTTAAAGCCTATTCCTATTTTTGTACTCAAATAGTTCTGTTGAGTTTAATAAAACTCCTTGCCTGAGCCATGTTACTCATGCACAACTATTTGCAGGATCAGGGCTTTACATTGTAGCTACAACAGCAAATTAAACATAAATTTAATCAGGAGTTAGTTGGGAAAAACAAAGCAGCAAAACAGATACTCTGGTTGTGGTGTGGGGTGGAACAACTCATGTGCTGCAGTTCCTGAGGTTCTTAACAGTTTGGAGCCCTGTGTGCTTCCAGCCACGGCCCCAGCATTGGCCTCAGTTGCTGTAAAACATTGATGCTATTTAAAGAGTGCTGTGGCTGTTTCCTCCTCTCCAGAAGGGATTCGCAGCCTCACAGGATCCTTTTTCTCATAACGTGTTTTTCAATAAAATTTTCCCAATTTTGTAATCAACTGGGAAGAAAGAACATTTCACAATGTTCGTAAGGCTTGTGGATGTTTTGACCAGACATCAGATTTCCTATTGATAGCATTAAATGCTTTGGAATGAAATGTTTTGGGTTTTCCATCTGTAGGCTGTCTGAGATGTCAGCAGCCAATATGACCTGCTCTTTCCCTTTTAGGTCTATAAATAAAAGGCAGCTTGTTTAACTGATCTTGCAGCAGAGAGCAGAGGTGTATATTAATGAGCTTGCTCTAATGGCACACTGGACCTATTTAGCACTACGACTGTGAAGCCTTCTCTTTTTCAGTCATAACTCATTTCCTAAGAAAATGTCAGTTATTGCTTCACCCTATGGTCTGAGCTGGTTAGTTTATAGTTTATTTCTTCTGATCTGTCCACTGACAGATATTCTAGACATGACTGTGATTAAATACGCTTATGAAAATGGTAAACATTTGATAATATAAACCCTCTTGGGAACATGCTGTTATTTCTGCGTGGCAACATTCTCAGGTGCATTCAAAGTATAATCTGGAAGCAAAGAAAAAACATTTTAAGCAATTACAGTTATTAGATTAAACTGTTTTGTTGGGAAAATTGTGATGTGTTTAGATCACTGTGAGATAATTCAGTGTTTTTATAAATACAGCTTTTGAATGCATGATATTGCAACAGCGACACTGCAGTGAGATTTTAGTGTGAAATAAAGATAACATATGTATTTCCATATGGTAACAAACTAGTTCAGTCCCATAAATTTCTGTGAGGTATTTTTTCCTGGTAGAAGCCCTGTTCTAAAGCAGCAGTAGTTATAAAACCCAATAGCTGCATTGTGTTCTGCCTGTAATCATGTGGCATTGTTTTCTGTCTGTGCTTGGGTGTGTGCAGCATTAACGATCTCGCAGCAAAGACAAAAGTAGTAATTGCAATATAATTATTATTTTTATTGATGAAACTTGTTTAAGAGCTCTGTTGACATTTACAGACTTTGAGGATCATGCAGCATTTGTTACAGTTATCCCAGGCATCAAACGTCCACAAAATGTTTAGGATTGTAGGATTAAGCAGTGACAGATTGGGGCCAGATGTCTGGGAGATCTCATAAGTGGCCTTCTCAGTTGATAAAATAGCTCTTACCATGCCGAAGCCCTTTTGAAACTGAGCATTTGTTCTTTGTAGTTGAAGCTGAGACACTTGTGGGATGGCTGGATCTTCCTGGTGTGTGTTTAAGAAGGAGCACCCCATTTTTCCAAGAGTAGTTTTATATAGTGTAAATGTAAATACAGTCCAAGTAGCAAGAGTTAAAAGAGTCGGTGAGTAGCAGTTAAACCCAAGAATTACCTTCCAAAGTTGTCTGAACAACAGCAGCCCAATTGAAGCTGTTGTACCACTCCACACGAGGGATGCTGCTTCTTTATGTGGACAAACTGTGAGACACAGTCAGCAGATCCAGAAATAAGAGAGTTCATAAAGGTGTCCTTCAAAGCGCAGCATTTTCTGCAGCTCTGAGTGGATTCTCAGCCCCACGCTGCTCAGCTCTTTGCACCAACTCCATTCCTCCCTCCCTTTCAGACCTTTCTTCTCTTACACTTGTGGCAAGGTTCTTGTCCCCACTGCTTTCCTCTTGAGGGGAGCTCCTGTTTCACCAACCCAGCCTTGGCCAACTTGAAACTCTAAGTATTGCAGTTACATCATTCTCTTTGCTTTTTCCACCTGACACGTTCATCCTGAGTTCATCTCTGCATTGGGACCATCCCACTGTCTGTTATCCAGTTTACCCAGAGCTGGGTAATACAAATAATGTGAATTAGGAAATAATAACATAAATAAGAAAAGCTCTGAATGTCCAGGAGTCTGTGGTGAATGCAATGGACATATTTATTGAGAAAAGGCAGCTGAGCACAGAAGAAGGGTCTGTCGATGAGCCCATATTTGTTGGAGTGTTGTTGCTTACCCTGTAGCTCTGAGCATTTCTGCTAGGGCCTGCTCCTTCTTGCCCTTAACTGTTGATCCCACAAACTCTTAAACATATGTGCTTTCATGTGTTTTAAATTAAGCTTGTGTTTAGATGTTTTAGGACATTTGCAGTTGGAATTTTTGCTACTTACATCAATGTGAGTGGAGCTGGACCTTTAATGAGTTGGGATTATTCTGCAAACCTTCCTACTTTGCATTGGGCTCTAGGTAGGGAACTGAAGATTGGTAATCCATTAGAAAAACATTCTGAGAGTCAAGATTATTCTGTCCAAATTGGAGAGAGATGGATTTGATGGCTGGAGTGCTCAGTGAATGAGGAAATGGGACACTGGTGACAGGTGGTGTCCCTTGGGGGTCTCCAGTGGGACCAGGTGCAGTCTCAGCCAGTTCACGGGTGACACCAAAGCTGAGTGGTGCCACTGACACTCCTGAAGGATGGGGTGGCATCCAGAGGGACCTGGACAAGCTCCAGAAGTGGCCCATGGGTTTCACAAGGCTCTCAGTGATTGGAGGGGACCTGCAAGAGAGATGAAAGGGGTGGTACTTCAGAGGGATGCCACTGTGGGCACACTGATCAAAGGAGGATGGAAAGGAGCAAGATTGGGAACAAAAGGGAAAAAAGTGATCTTTAGGACCTCAGAACATTCACTCAGCTTTATGGAATGTCCTATGAGAGCTATGAATTTGCTGAACTCTGCTCTATTTTTCACAGGCTTCAGCATTTCTGCACATTTCAAGTTGCTCCATTCTGAGTTTTTGTCAGATTTTTAGTGATGATTGTGAAGAAAGTTTGTTTATTTTGAAGCCTTGGTGGCTTTGGTCATTTCCAACCCCCCCTGCCTCCTTGCACCAGCTCAAGTGTTCAGAGGTGGGTCACGGCCAAACAAAGCTTCTGAACTCACAAAAACTGCATGTCTCCAGGTGATTTTGTGGATCTGTCACAAAGGCTGTGATGGGAAAAGATGGAAAATACAAACACATCAGGTAGTTGTGTGTACACACACCCAGTATGCCATTCAGACAGGTTACTGCTCAGGGCACTAAAGTACTGATGGCAGTAAAGGACTCATTGATCTTCTGGTGTGTGAGTGGCTGGGACAGGCAGAGAAGTGCCAGAAACCTCTGCACCACCTGTGCAGTGTGCAGAGCTGACCTGCAGCCACTGCCAGGACACAGCCTGACACGTGAAGTGCTGGCTCCAGAACCAGTTTGGTTGCTGTGTTGGTAATTCCAAAGCACACTGGGACGAGAAGGATGTGGTGGGCCTTTCTCCATCCTTTGGCAGGCCCTCGGAGATCAGGGCCTCCAGCTTAGAGCACCTTCAGTGCTCCTCCACCTGCAGCTGCTCTCCCTTCCCATCCCATCCCTCTCCTGCACTGCTGGGTGCCACAGCTCAGTCTGCAGTTCTCTTGCACGGTGGTGATGGCTGTGATGCCACCTGAGGAGCCACAGGTTCCTGGAAAGCTGCTGAACAAAACCTCGACTCGGCAAAAGGAAGTGACAAAGCATTTGCTGATTTTGTGAGAGTCAGGATTTCACTGTCCATGAGCAAGATCATGGGAAAAGCTATGGCTTTTAGAAACAGTGGTTGGAACAGGTTGAAGAGAAGCTGTGGCTGCCCCATCCCTGGAATTGCTCAAGGCTACTTTGGACAGGGCTTGGAGCAACCTGGGATAGTGGAAGGTGTCCCTTGCCCCATGGAACTTAGTGACCCTTAAGGTCCCTTCCAACCCAAACCATTCTATGAAGATACACCTACTTTATTTCAGGATTGCTCTTAGTGTTGATAGAAGATGGATTGGGTTGTGTTTCTCAGATACATTCCTTGAGATCACAAATCCTTGAGGAAGCAGGTTTTCGTCTGTGTAGAGGCGTAAGATGTGCAGTGCCATGAATCAGCAATATATGCAGAGTGGGCAAAGGACATGAATTCCATCATTTGAGTGTTTGCATGTGAGTATTGGATTGTGCAAGTGTCTGAGTGCATTTTGTGGGTGTGCAGGTGCACAAATGTGCACACACGAGTATCTGTGCTCACCTGGGAGAGCTCCCAAAGCACATCCTACAGACAGTGCCCCACTGCCTGTTGTCTGTAACACTGCAGCTTAGCAGTGAGCACCACAAAACACCCTTCCCTTGGCCTAGGAGCTGGAAATTTTACTTATTTATTTATTCAGATTTAATTTGAAACAGTGACTTGTGTTATGAAGGCTATGCAGCGTTTTATTGCCGAGCTCCCTAATGAAACGGGTGCTTAAGAATTCAGAATTGCTCAGGTTACTGGTTGTATAAATGCTGAGAACAGCTCTGAATGATACAGCCAGTAAAGAAAAGGGTGCAGAATAACAGCAGAGATCCTTTGGATTGATCTTCAAATGGATCAGGTCTTCCTGTAGTAGTCCGTGCTCATCTGCTCCAGTGTATAATATTTCAGACATCTGAAACCAGGTTCTAACCCTCCAGCTTCTCTTGCTCGCTGTAGCAGCTCGCTGTTATTGCCCACAGTGGTTCCTGTGCCAGTTAACATCTCTGAAGACTCCTCAGAACACTTGTTCTTTCTTTAAATTTTCTGTTCTGACACCATGTCTTTAAGTGTTCAGGGAGAGTGTGTGAGATATTTATAACCCTTGTATTATTACTGAGCTGCACACCGTGTCTTTGGTGACAGATGAAATGAACAGCACTATCTGTTGAGTTTCATCCATACATTTCAACAGATGTTTGAATGTTGGTTGATTTATTGCACGTCCAGCTTGGTTCTTACACTGTTCTCATTGTGGCTGCACACAGTTTATTTAATAGAACCTTACAATTATTTTTTTTTTTATGACGTTTTTCAGTTTGAAGGGTGCAACAAGGCATTTTCTAGGCTTGAGAACCTCAAGATCCACCTGCGGAGTCACACTGGGGAGAAGCCATACCTGTGTCAGCACCCTGGCTGCCAGAAAGCTTTCAGCAACTCCAGTGACCGGGCAAAGCACCAGCGGACGCACCTGGACACCGTAAGCGTGATTCACACAGGAGCTGCACCCCGTGCTCAGGGCTCCTGGTGCTCACTGGCTTCTGCAACTGCTGGGGCACTTGGCTTTGTCATCAGCAGAGTCCTAGAAAAGTCAGCTATGAGCAAGTGTAGTTGGTTTTGAGCTGTTTGTGCTTTGAGAAATGGAAAAGCCTTGCTGACAGAGGCAGTTGGTTTGTGTTGGTCCCTTCCAGGAGTGAGTTACAGGAGTGAGTTACTCAGCAAACTCTGCCATTGTTCCTGTTCCAGTAAGGGCAGGCAGCAGCTCAGTAAGGTGTAGCTGAGTGAAAGCTGAGTCACTGCTGCTGCGCCGAATGTGTCTCATTGTCTCACTTCCTGTCCCTTCAGTGAGTGTTCTGAGTGAATGCAAAAGCTGTTCAGACCTCGCAGTGGAAGGTGAATGCACCTCAGTTTTGGACAGTAATTCTGTAAAAGTGAAAATAAATCTGTCTCATAACTCTGTCCAATCAGTTAAGTACCCTCCATCAGAATTAACTGTGAGAAACTCACTCTTTTATTCTCTACAGTTGGTAGATTTGGCTTGACTTGCAGCTCTTCTCACTTGTCTCATAGAGGAGATGGGAGCCTGTCAAGTGTCTCGGGCTCTGCTGAACTGAAATCACCAGGTCCTGGGGAAAGAAAGCAATGAGGCGGCTTTGCAGACCAGTCATGCCCTCAGCATAAAGCTTGTAAAGAATAACAGGCAGAGATGTTCCTTTGTCTTTTTCAAAGAAGTGAATGTATGGTTTCATTCGGCCAAGTGTTTATGGGGCAGAACTTTTGAGTTTAATTGATATTTACTTTTAAAGCAGTTACACATTTCAGACACTGCAGCATTAAGGAATGTCTAATGTACATTATGCCTTGCAAAAACAAACAAGTAAGAGAAGCAAGTCAGTCACATTTTCCAAACCAAAGCACACTTACAATAACAATGTTTCATTTATTTGAAAGTCAACCTGAGATATTTGAATTTGTAATTTGCATCTCTTTTGAAAGTGGATATACCAAATTGCATGCAGTTTTTAAATTTAATTGCATGAATCTAGTAGATATAATTTTATTAGCCAAACTCACAAATGGAATGCCATCTATTAGTTTTAAGAGAGAACTTACAAGGTTACTGAAATGAGCAAATTTCTTTGTATGTGTTGTCTGAATATTGAAGACAAGTGTCTTAACCCTTCTATTTTCTTCTCTTCTTCCTTTATCTCTGTCTTTATTATCTGAAATGCTCATAAATCAGGAAAGAGGTACAGTAATCATTTTCTTTCTTAAATATCTACAAACATCTTCTGTGCTATTCCATTGCGGGTTCTCTGAAACTGTTTCTGTAGTCCTGCACACAGTGACTGAGTTCCACTTACCTGGTTCAAGCTCAGTGAATTGTGTGCTCATGTGAACATGAAAAATAGCTGAGCTACAGGATGGTGCTGCTGCACCAAAATCCCTGGAATGTCAGAGCAAATAGCTGTGAATCTTTGTGAGGGTGGTCAGATTCTCCTCTAGTTTCCCTATGACTGAGTTGAGTGATTTTATCACTAATTTGAATGAAAACAGTGATTTGAAAAATACTCCGCTCGTTCTTCTGCCAAGGGATTTGTTAAAAGTTTTCCATAGCTTTTCCTCAGGTGTCAGTTCTCTGTGTTCCAGACACTCTCAATAAATCTCCTTTGCCCTGTAACTTTCTGGGTAGGTGCTGTGTTAGCCTGTACGGTCGTGAATTGGTGAATGATTCTATTATTCCTTCAGAAATTTCCTGCTGGCCGGACAGAGCAGCAATACTTATCCTCTGGAGGTACTTACAAAGAAAGGGGGTTTATATAGGCTGCTTTTTCCTTATTGAGTGCATTTGGAATTGGTTTTAAAGCTTCTCAATGTAAGTCATTCCGTCATTTATCTTCTCCAAAGGAGAATCTGTAAATCATTTCACTTACTGGCGTATGCTAGTTTGATCAAATCCCTACTAAATCATCTGGAAGTAGATCCTTCTCCTAGGCAGGAGCAGAACAAAGGGAAACCTGTCTGTCCTTGTGGTAAAAGGGGCACATCAGCACTCCTCCAGGAGCAGAGCAACTGTGTTGAAAAGACCTCACAGTCACTTCTCCCAAAACTGGTGGGATTTTTTCCCTTCTTTGCATCCTCCTTCTGAAACCAAGGGGATTAAAGAATGTGACATTGAGGTCATGGCAAACCAGTTTTCTACCTTTGAGAAGACACCAAAAGGATTTGCTAGTCCTAGTGAGAAGGCTGAGGTAATATTGATAGATGAGGCAAGAAAACAGAGGGCAAAAGAATGTTCCATTCAACTTAAAAGCTTTGTTAGCTGTGCCATGCAGCACTATTTTCCTGGCATTTAAGCCAATGGTTAGTTTAAAAAAAAGTGCCTTTGCTCATATTGGCAATTGCACCTTCATTTGGAGTTTGTTCTGTAACCCCGAGATAGTGTTCCATTTGTTGGGAATAGGCATGGCCACAGGAAGAATTTGGTGAGGATTTCAGGGAAGGTCCCCTCTGAGCCTCCTTTTCTGCAGGATGAGCCACCCCCCAGCTCCCTCAGCCACTCCTTGTTCTCCAGGCTCTTTCCCAACTCCACTGCCTTCCCCTGGACGTGCTCCAGCCCCTCAGGGCTTTTCTTGTCATGCGGAGCCCAAAGCTGCCCTCAGGATTTGAGGTGGGTGGCACCAGTGCCCAGCAATCCTTGTAAAATTTATGTAAATCAGAACTCAAAACCAGAATGTCATCTTTATAATTGTACTGGGTGATCTCACGATAATTTTGTTTACTTTAACGCTAGGGAATAAAGAAATGCTCTCAAAACCCATTCAGATCCACCTCACCAGCACTCAGCCCAGCAAACCATACCCAGTGTGCCAGTGCAGGATCACTTCTGTTTGCACCGTGCCTGGTTTGTGAGCTCAGAGCAGACAGAGCAGACGTGGGCCCAGCAAGAGGGGGAGCAGCTGCAGTTCAGCAGCGTGTGTGCCCACCCTGCAGGGTCCTTGTGCTGGCTGGGCAGGCAGAGGGGTGACTCTGTCCCTTTGTCCATTTCCAGAAGCCCTACGCCTGCCAGATCCCCGGCTGCTCGAAGCGCTACACCGACCCCAGCTCCCTGCGCAAGCACGTCAAGGCTCACTCCGCCAAAGAGCAGCAGGTGCGTAAGAAGGTAAGAGCAGGCAAGGAGTGACGCATCCCAGAGCTCCTCAGTGCACTCATTTGTAATTTACCTTTAATTCATCTACTTTCAGATCGGTTTTTCTGCAATGTCGCAGAAGAAAACTTAAATGGAGCTGATTTTCCTGGTTTTTAATCATTGTTGTTAAGCAGACCACCTTATATAATTGTACTTTCAAAGGCTGCCACCCTCTAATTTCAGTTTGCCCCGTGCTTTCTGTCCAAATGTTTCTTTTCCTGTTCATCTTTCACACACAAGCCCAAACTGAGCTGTCATGCACATAAAATGTCCATGCATTGAGTCTGCACAATCAGCACTAGCTGATGGTATTTACTAAAGTACACGTTGGCCGATCATCTAAAACACAAACAAAACTAAACCAGGGTACAATGGAAATGCAGGAAAAGAGAACTTAGAAGAGATGTGCTTGTGTCAGCCATGCCCCCTTCCCTCCTGATGCTCTTGTAGAGTTCTCAGCATTTGAAGGCAGAGTCCCCTTTCCCAGGACAGCTGTGTCCCCTGATTGTCCCTGTAACCCTTCTCCCTGCCCGATGTGTGCAGTCTGAGTAGCAGTGCCCAGCACTCCAGGGAGCAGAGCTCTGCGTTCTGTGTCCCATGGATCACTCACACACGGGCCCAGCACCATCCAGCTGTCCATGGAATACAGTCTTTCCACACGTCAGCTCCAGTCAAAAGTTTTATCTAGCCTGTCCCCTGCCTAGTTTTCCATCCCAATCTTGTGATTTCCCTGCAGCTCCCTGTTCCACAGGATGTGCTCTGCATGTGTCACAAAATCCCCAACACTTCCCTAGATTAACCGTTAGCTCGTAATGACTAACTGATTAATTCTGTGTAATTAATTCTGTGTAATGAGAGTAAGAGTCAGAAGGCCATAGCAGTAATTGGCCACAGAAAGAGGGTGGCACCAGAGTCTTCTGCAACAGGAAGGTTTCTTAGATGAAATTCTCAGCAGATTGTGGAAAGCAGCTGTGCTCCCGATTCCAAAGAAGAAAACTTACCCATTTTTCCTTCCTGTGGTTTCTGGCATACTTCAGA
This sequence comes from Bombycilla garrulus, assembly GCA_013400315.1. Classification (NCBI taxonomy): domain Eukaryota; kingdom Metazoa; phylum Chordata; class Aves; order Passeriformes; family Bombycillidae; genus Bombycilla; species Bombycilla garrulus. The sequence continues at coordinate 1,080,389 of VXBU01004543.1, read as the reverse complement.
GAAACAAGGAGGGAATTACTTCCTAACACCAAGCCTGGGTGTCATTTGTTCAGCTCTGTGTGCTGAGCTGAATACATTGACATGTCACCATCCTGTACATCCAGGGACAGTCCCCACTGTTAGAGCGTGTCACCTCCTGAGGCCTCGTTCATTTCTACAGAGCAAGGTGGGGAAAAAAACCCCAGATCCAAACTTTGCTTTAAAGGACACAAAGAACTTTCTGCATCAGCAGCAGGAGGCCCAAAGCACAGAATCAATCCAGGACAAATTTGTTAACACCAGCTGCAAGCCCAGGCTCCTTGGATGCACCAAGACATCAGTACCCAGGGTTTCATGTCACTTAATCTCCTGCCTTGAGGAGTTTTCCTGTGTGCATGTAAACAGCCTCATATAGACTTATCAAATCTATCTAAAAATAACATTAGTAACTTGCCTCCCACACCTTATTTGGTAGACCAGTCTAAATCTGCACTCCTCCAGTGGTTTGAAATCATCTTCAGATTTCCTGTCTCATTTATGTATGATAACTTTATGAATACTTGATCCTGTGATTTTTTTTCCTCAAACTAAAAGGCACCTGAAAAAGCAGCAGATCTAAAGTGTGTTACTGTCAGGCTGTCTTGAAAAGGATCAAAGCAAACCTGGCTGATAAAGAATCAGGAACCCCCCTAAGTATTTCACTTAAATATATTAAAAAGCCCCAAGACCCTTCACAACTAAGTAAATCCCAGTGTTACTGAACAGCCTACTTTGGATTTTAGATTTAGGAGAAAAGGAAAAAGACTGTTTATACTCACTTGTTGGTTTTTGGTTATAACTCAGCAAAGGCAGTTGTCTGTTGGTATCAGCTTCCCAAGAGTTCTGAGTGGAAATGACCTAGCCAAGAAAGGAAAATTAACAAGCTGTTCTGCCAGCATGTCTTGGTCGAGATATGCTACCAAAATGTGCCATCTCTGATACAAAACAAAATGCCTGAGCTTAGACTCGTATCAAAGGAATCCTGAGCACTTCGTTCATAGCTTAGAGGATTAGTGCAGTGATGATATTTGGTTGTTCTGAAAGGCTTTACAGGAACAAAACAGGAGAAAGTTAGCTGTTAATTTAGTAGTATTTTAATTGGCTGCAGATGCACTTTGTGATCCAAATGTCAGATGTTTATCTCAAACCCACAAATGGCTGTAGAGCAGAATTCTGAGAAGGTTTGCCTGGGCCCTTTATTTAGAAAACCCAAGCCCAGGGGAGATGGGCATGTGAGGCTGTACCCATAAGGACAATAACTATTTATTAATGGCTGCAGAATATGATGGCTGTTTGTGTAATGTGAGCACTCTGTTATGACAAAAGCTTGGCAGCATCAGCGTGTTTGAAAGAGAATTAGAAATGCTTTTCTTTCTTAATTCTCCTCTCCTGCTGTTTTTAATATGATCGACATTGTGGTTTTCAAGAGTTTGCTTCAGACCCTTTTGCCAGAGCTTTAATTTCCATGGAGCACAGCTGACACGTGAGTGGTACCTCTTCCACACCACTGCCAGTGCCTCGCTCTGCCAGCTCTAATCTGATAAGCACAAATGCTTTTCTTTCCCTATCAAATGTCCTTCCAAGTGTCACAGTTACAGGGTGATGCAAACCTTTTGCCACAGAATCCAAGAAACTACAGAAAGCCTGAAAATGTGCAGTTCAATTACTCGGGGTGGTTTGAAGGAACACAGGGTACATTATTTTCTCCAGCAGGCTGGTTGTTGATGTAAGATTAGCACACTTAACTTGTGCACTTCAGAAAACCAAAGTCATCTGTAATTACAAGTACCAAGTACTACACACATCCTTAATTACACTGAGTTCCTAAGAATGGCATTTCTTCCTTCTGTTGATAATCCTTAAGGAGATATATGAAGTTAATTATAATAATTTGGTTTCACTATGTAACACAATGTTTATTTTATCCTCCTGTTGCAGCTAAAGTCCTGTGCTGACATTGAACAAGATGTACTCAGTGAATGCTTAGCTATCCAACAGCTCCACACATCTTCACAGCACATCCTGGATGGGAAGTGTGGCAGATCTGCAGGTCCTCACGATTTAATTACAGGTAAGAAGACTTCTAATAAATGTGGTGCTAAATAGGTCATATAACAGAGGATTCAAACCAGAAAAGATTTGTCACTGTGGAAGGTGATCAAAACTCCAGACCAACAAATAAGATGAAATAATTCTGTGAGTTGTTCGCTAAGGCCTTGCTTTTTTGATTTCTTCAGAATTAGTCAGAGAAATAGCACCTGTTAATTTCATGTGAGGAGGGCAGCAGCCCTGCTGAGAGTCTGTCTCCAGCCATTTGTTCTCCTTTCAGAGTGAGCCTTGGCCTGGCAGAGTGCAGGTGCGGGAGCTGTGCTGGGTCCAGGGATGCTCTGGCACAGACTCCCAGCCAGGAGGGTTTTCTTCAGGAGCTGCAGGAAAGCTGATGAGGCTGAGTGTTAGGATGCATTTTGGATCATAACAAAAAATATGAAAACTTGAATTTGAAATGTCAAAACTTCTTCTAATAATATTTTCTAGTATTTAATTTTTCTTTCTGTATTTTCTTACGTTCTTGTGGTTTGAACAAGAGTTGACCCTTTTCAGGGAGCTTAGACTCTTCTATACATTTTATAGGAAGAGAAAAAGAGGCCTCTGTTCCCTTCTGTGGGAAATAAAATCTAGATTCACAGTTTTTGAACCCCAGCAGAGGATCCTGAGTCAGGGATGTGTGTTTTGAGATTCTGTGAGCAGGCAGCAGAGAGAGGCACTCCCGAAGGCCAGCAGTGCAATTGTAATCTGCCTTCTGCAAGAATCACCTACTTTTTTTTGTTTACTCCAAAACTTCAAAACAAAAAATGCATTTTGCTTGACATTTCCTATCCTCTTTTCTGGTTTAAGTTGCATTAAAATATTAGAATGTAACTGGTGAACAGAACGGAGTAGAAAGGGAAATACCCCATCATTCTGGTGTGTTTTCCCTGGGAGTTTGCACTCAGGGCTTGAGAAGTGGGAGAAGCTGGAGGGATTTGGGGTGAACTCCCAGTCTGTGGCTGTGCCACCTGCACTGGGTGAGGTCTGTGAGGGCAGCACGTGGCCTGTGCTGTCCCCTTGACAGCCCCGTGGAGCTGCAGCGTGGCTGGGCCTGCCCCTTCCAGGCAGGGCAGGAAAGAGCAGAGACATTTCCCTCAGAACAGGCTGCACTTCAGAACCTCAGAAACAGCCTGAGATCTCAAGTGACAACAATAAAACAGGAAAAGAGTTATTAGCTCACAGATAAACAGACCAACCCTAACCGCTCAGTGTCATCTTGGAGAATCTCTTGTGAAATGAAGGATTTTATCTGTCCATAACTCTGGCTTTGTCTGATATGATTTCTGTGCTGATTATATCAATCCATCACCAGGATGTTGTCAAAAAACCTGTAAATCTTCCCTGATCCTTCCATCAGGTCGCTCCATATGAGACCCCATCAATGCACAGTATGAACAAGTGCCAGGGAAAAATAAATCAAGATTTGAAAGACTGTTGTGCAGTGAAACAGAAGTTGCTTCATCTTGTGTGCAGTACAATCCACAGGCAAAACTGTTCCTCCTAGGGCATATAAACCAAAGTGCTGATGTTTACAGAATTACAGCATAAGGACATTCCTGCTGCCACCTATAGTCTGCAGAGATTCCACATTTGCTCTTTCAAATAAGCTGAGGTAATATTTTTTGAGAGCTCAGCTATAATACTGTAGATAGCCTATACATGAATAAAGACAGTGTATGATCTCCTCATATTCCACTTGAAATATGAAAACATTCATGGTTTGGGCTTTTGGGTTTGGTTTTTGTGTTGGTTTTTTTTCAAAGAAACCACATTATTTATGTGCAGAGCTCTGGGCTTTAGGGATCACTTGGATTCCTGGAGAATTTCAGTTTTGTCTTTCTCCAAGTTAAAGCACATTTTAAATATGTCAGGTATGAAAACCCATCACAGAAAAAACCAAAATATTAAAAAAAGCCCCATCCCTTGTGTCTGACTTCAAAGCAGGCAAGACAGTGAGCAGAGGAATGTTTCTGCAGTCAGAGGAGCTCATTGTTTGCTGAGATTTTCCTCCTTTTTCTCTCCTCATAACTGCGGTGCTTCATGGCTGCACACACTGAACCCTGCCTGTGGACAGGAGCTGGTGTCACTGGTTCCACCCAGGCTTTTTCTCTGGGTTTTGTTATTGTTTGTCTGCTCTCAGCATAAAGCTGAGGGGGAAATGCTGCTGGTCACAGATGCTCAGAGCACTGTTCTGGCCACAGATGTTAAGGTTAAAGGCCAAGACATTTAAAATACTGATTGATGACTTCTGTTTACAAGCTGAGATGGTCAAGGTGTGAAAACACCCAAGGTGCACAGGCCTGGCGTGGGCTGCACTTGCAGGAGTCATTCACAGCAGCTCCAAAGGCTTCTGTGTGACTTCAGGTACACAGAAAATTAGTGCTCAGTGCTGAGAAAAAAAAACAAAAACAAAAGAAAAACTGTAAAAGGAAAGAAATTTTGGAAGCAGTGAAAATTATACTGAGACTGGATTAGCAGCTGCTCTTCCCCCTGGGCTTGTTCGTCTGTGGGGAGGCAGCACAGGGTGTGGTGTGGATGACTGGGGGGATGTGGGGACAAGGGACACCACGTTCCAAACTGTGAGAGGTGCTGCACAGAGATGTGGGGAGAGGAGAACTCACTGATGACAAACCCTGTGAGCCTCAGGGCACAGCTCCAAGCAGGGCCTTTGCCCTGAGGTGTGCTCAGGAAGGCAAAGGATGGATCTGGGACAGGATGTCCCCAGCTAGAAACTCTCCAAGGCCAGCAGTGGGCACCTGGTGTCCACCCCAGCAGTTCACAGAGGGCTAAACTCCTCTGCAGAGTGGCTGGGCGTGGCAGAAACGGGGGTGTCAGGGATTCTGGTTTCATTTGGTTTTCTGATGTGGTGGGTTTGAGTGCAGGGATCATGTGGGACTCGGCTCCTGCCCATACAGAGCTGTGGGGTGTTTTTTAAACATTTTCTTGCTCCTCTAGAGGGTTTTGCTGATTGTAGGTACTCAGCTACTCTGTCTTTCTCATCACCCCGAGGAGCAGGCCAGGAGAGACATCCTAAATATTCATTAACTGTTCAGGGGTGGAATTGAAAGATAAACATGGAGTGTGTTTGCTGGCCACCACACTGCTAAAATGACCTTTTTTTGAGGACTTTTGAGCGTTTTGCACAAGTTACTGCTGGGCCAGCAGTGCGGGAGCCTTTAGAGCATGAGCAGCTTGGTTTAGGTTCTGCAGTTTCCTCCAGGCTGTGCTGTCAATATACCTGAACTGGTGGTGTGGGAAATAGAGCTGAAGTGCAAAATGACACTGAACAGTTGAGGTCAAATATGGCTCATCTTTCAAGCCTGACAATGAATGTATGAATAGGGAGGATCTGAGGGAAGTGGAAACGGTTGTATTATGAAATGGACCGGATCCACCAGTGGAAAAGCATTTCCACAGTGTAGCATCCTTGCTACCGACTTACTGTTACCAGAAAAGGCTTTGACAAATAAATCCTCGCATCACCTGGGAACATCTGACTTCTTAAAGCCCCTTCTGTCTGGTGTGCAGTGCAGAAAGCAAGTTGTTTTCAGTGGCTGGTTGATAAATGTTCTGTCTAGCTGGAGACAGAGATGATGTGGTTCAGTTCTGTTGCTTTAGATCTGTCAGCAGCTGGGGACTCATTGTTCATGAGGGGATTTTGACTCATCTGAAGCCCCTGACAAAGGTGGCTGGAATCTTGCCTCGGTGATTCTGCTCTTCAGTCACACACAGAAACAGATGCTGACATTCAGAGGTTGCTTCTCCACCCCAAGGGTGTCACACATTCCCCAGAGCTCTGGATTTTCATGTTGCCTTCTGCTTGTTTCGTGTCGCTGGGAGGGTTTGGGAGGGGTGCAGTCCAGAGCCCTGCCAGTGACACGGGACAGGCCGAGCACAGCTGGCACGTGGCGCTGTCCTGGATGTGCAGCTCTGAGTGCAGAAGAGCAGACAAATGGTACAGGAGGAGAGATGGCAAAGACGGGCCCCAGAGGGAGTGTGGGGTCTCTGCTCCAGAGCTGGACACGGGGAGCTGCAGACCTCGCTGCTCACAGCCTGCAGGTCACAGTGTGAGCGGCAGTTCTGGTCCTCATCCCTTTGCACGTTCCCTGGGACGGTGGGACAGAACTGTGGCAGATGTGTTGTGGGCAAAACTTGAGGAGAAAGGCAGAAAAAGAGGCAAGGACTAGACTTATCCCAGAAGAGCATGACAAAGAGCCAGCTCTCTTCCCCTGCCATAAGGTGACATTTGCACACTCCATGTGTGTCACCACAGAGACCTGCCCTCAGTGCAGCCTTCACACCGAAAGTCAGTGTGAGGGCCCTGAGCCCAGGCAGTGCCTGTGTTGGTGCATGCTCACTCTTCAGAAGGGAGGAAAAAACTTAATTCCAACATCCTCATCCAAGAGCCCTGGACAAGCTTCCTCAACAAAGGGTGTGCTTGAGGGCGTGGGAGGCACGTGGCTGTTGGTGCCTTGCTGCCATGGTAGAGTGCCCAGAAATGGTCCATCCACCTCCTTCAGTAATGCTGTACTAGTGAACATGTATCCATGATCTCGTTAAAAAATTCTCCTTGTTCCTCTTTGCATTTAATTTATTGGGCTTTCATTTGTATCAATATGTGATATTTGTAAATGGTGTGGGATGTCCAGCAGCTTAGTAATGGAAAGTCAAATTACAGAGCTAGAAATGAAAGCAAAACCCCAGGGTGCCATGGTGTTTGCTGTGTGAGCTCCATCCCCTGAGCACTGGGGTTCTCTCTCACAGCTCTGAGAAGGGCAGGGCAGGAGTCCCACCAAGCCCTCGTGGCTGTCAGGAGGGTTCTGCAGCTCTGTAGAGCCCAGGAGCACCTGGCAGGGTCACAGGGGAGACAGCCACATGTCACAGCACCGTGCACAGCTCTGAGTGCTGCTCAGGCACAGGGCTGTTCACTGACACACAGGGCTCTGCTGAGGGGCTGTGGCTCGGGGCTGGGTGAGGGAAGGAGATTCTGCAGGTCTTACTGATGCTTCCTTGCTTATTTTGTTCTGCCAACTGCTGTGTGTTCCCAGGCATGTACAGTGGATCCAGCAGCAACCACAACGGCTCCTCCCCAGCTGTGCTGCCACCTCCTCACGACATTCCTTCAAGGCACCTTCCCCTCGACCCTGCCCTGTCCAGCCCACATCACCACCAGTCGCCGCTGGAGAGTGCCAGGGACGGGTATGTGTGGGATGTGAAACATGCTGGGCCCGTGTCTGGCATGATAATGGAGGATGAATTGTTTATTGTACTTTGCATGGATGCTGTTCAAAAACACTGGCCCAAATGAAGCCATTTTGTTTGTTTTAGAATCATGAAATAATTTAGATTTCAAGGGACCTCAGAAGGTCATGTCACCCGTGCCCTGTGCAAAGCAGGGCAAACTTGGACATCATTATCAGGTTGCTCAGGGCCTTGTCCTTGTCTTTGACAAAACACAGTGGGATTTCTTTCTTCATAGCTCGCAGTTACATTTAGATTTTGTTTTTTAATTCTTGCTGGGTGACTTTTCATAGGTTTGGATAAGCACAGAGACCTTTTCTCAGCTAACATGAGAAACCTCTCAAAGGGTAAAACCCGAACTATGACTCACTCAGCAATCAGGCTGTGTTTGCCTTAGTAAGACTCACTCAGTGTCAGAGCCACGGGCTTTCTCACTTCCTTGCTCTCTGATAAGGTTTTCTGCAATGCACCTCTCAGAGCAGGCTCTACCCAGCCAGATCTTAATCAGGGAAGAGTGTTTAATCCCACTGACTGTATGGATTGCACTGCTACAGCACGGGTACAATTGCAGGGCTACAGGGTGTGATATTTCTACAGCATCGTTTGCTCAAGGCTCTCATAACATCTTCTCAACAGTAAAGAATCTCTGTAAGCCACAAAACTCTGCTCTAACCTTTTTACTCAGATTCTTTTGGTGCCTGGCCTCATGCAAATTCAGTTTCATACATACAGTTTTACTTCCCAGCACTTTGGATGGGGAAAGGACTCTGATTTGGCTTTACTGATGGGAATTTAAGATACAGAGAGATTAAAGGATTTTCTTTCCCTAGGAACATGTTGGTGTCCTTTAGCAAATACAGCAATTAAATGCAGAGTTTTCCCATCCTAGTCCAGTGACCTTTCTCTTCTTTTACACGGGGCAGGGAAAGCCCAGTGGGATTTTAAGCAAAGGGCAGAAGGCAGAGTGTGTGTGGCATGGTAGAGGTACCGTAAGGAAATTTACACTTGGGGTGGCTGGAGTACAATCTGATTGAGGAAATTCAATTAGGAGCAGACTAATCCTTCTTATTTTCCTAATGGGGAATGAATTCTGCAGCAAGCTGAGTGTCTGTACCCTCTGCCCTTCAGCCTCTCCTCTGACCTGGGCAGGTTCCAGTGTCCCCCTCCCAGTACGGTGCACAGACTCACCCTGTCCTTGTCCCATGAAATGCCTGTGCCCAGCCCTGCCCTGCCACATTCCCAGCCTTGCATTTCCTGCTGGCAGAACTCATTCCCATGGCAGTCGAGGCCTGCAGGAGGCACTGGAAATTACTACAGATAAATAGGAAGTTTCCTGTAGCAGAGAAGGCTGTAGAGCAAACAGGAGGAATGGAGAGAGACATCCCAAAGTGAAGGGCATCCCTGAGTTGTTCTTCCCCTGCAGAATGGGACTTTGCCTGCTGGAGTGGGATCCCTCCCTCTGACTGCACCCAGTGTGCTGCTCAGCTGTTTCCTCTTGGAGTTCATTCCTAGGGGAATTCAGGCAAAAAAATCCCATCCAAGAATGAAATAAAGTAAGGATATACTATGGGAAGGATTTAGCGGGCTGTCAGGGAGGTGGATTTGTTTCTAAGGACTTTATGTTCTGGTGCTACTAATAAGAAATGAAAGCAAAGGCCTGACCAGGGTGAGGGCAGCAGACAAGTTTCCAGTTTGTGGGGTTGGAAGGTCCCAGAGGAGTTCTCATTCCTGCCCCTGGTGTCTCCATTGCAGAGCACAGCACTTCCTTCCAGCAGGAGCACCGTGGTCAGTGGAGCTCACTGAGCTCCTGCTGCACACACGGCAGAGTTTCCATCAGAATTGTCTCTGCCAATTCCAGCCTTAGTGCAGTGCGGATTCTTCCTCAGAGGAGACAGCAGTGCTGATTTCTTATCTCAGGGCTCATGTACCTAAGTAGAGTCTTTGCCCAAATATCCTATGACAAAATGTGGCAGTGAGATAACAGATTCCTAACCATGAGCCAAACATCAGGGAATGGAGACTGGAATGTATTTCTGAGCAGTTATTTTAAAACAGGGAATCCAGTTTCATGACATAGTTAGTTGGAATATTTCAGCATCTCAAATACCTCTTTCTAAACTCAAAATAATCTTCATTCAGCATCACCATTCCAAAATCCTTCTACAGTATTTAATGCATTATGCTTACATTATTCACGACTGCTGAAATGCAGCCCATACGTGACATCTTAATTGCAAGTGCAGAAACTTTGTGTGAACTAATTGACAGTCCTTGAGTTTCATTTAGCACAGTTTTGTTTAAAGCATGCACCCATTTAGCTGGGCAGGATCACTCGGCACTCGCAGCCCCTGGATTGCAGGGCTGTCCCCCGGGAGCAGTGCCATCCCTGCTGCAGGTCCCTGAGGTTTGCAGTGGGGAGGGAACCCTCCCAGCTCCCTTGGGGCACTGCTGCAGCTCTCTGCTACAGAGGTTTGGCCTCGTTTCTCAGCTGTCTCAGCATCTGGGTTTGAGCAAAGGCAGAGAATTCCTGCTCTGTGGATCGGGACCATGACGAGGCTGGATCACATCGTGCAGTCTGTGACAGGAACCAAGTGATTACTATCAAGAAATCTAATTACTGAGTCATCAAATGTGTAAGATGCCAAAAACTACATGAGGCAGAGTACAAATAGTCTACTCAAGTTTGACATGAGATTCAGAATTTGATTTAAAGACTTTTTTTTTTTTAACAGAAAAAGCCCTGTTACACCGTCCTTTGCCAAAGTCAATACCAAGTGCAGCAGTCAATTTTCCCAAATGGTTTGCTGAGACATTTAAATAGTTTGACAAAATTATCTAATTCACTTGAAAATGTTCTAACAAAATCTGACCTCATTACCAAATGTATTTATACTGGCTTTATTCAATATGGAGCACCTTTTTTCAAATTCTGGAATGAAGTGTATGCTACACTAAAAAAATCTACTTATATTGATATTAATTTAGCTAAATGTGGTTGGCTGAGAAATACTTCAGCAAGTGGGCTTGGCATGATCCAGGTTAAAATGTGTATTTATTTTTTATTTCAGGTAGCAAGGGTTTCATTTAGCATTTCTTGTAGCATTTGCCATGTATAATGTCAAAGTGGGTTTCATTTTGCCCATTGCAAAAATAGTCTATTTTGATTTGTAGCAGAGTGTGGACAGAAAAAGAGCTTTTAGTATTAAATCTCGGGCGAATGTTGCACTTGGCTTGCTTTCTACTATTTTTTTTTTTCTGTTATTATCCAAGTCATCAAAAAACGTACTTAGTTTCATTTGTAGACTATCTCCGTAAATTTCAATTTAAGAATATTCAGTGTGATAAATTATCAGCTTTACTGAAACGGATCTGACTGAAGTTAAGTGAGTTTGAGTGGTGGCACCAAGTTTGGGATTTGCACCAATTTAGTGCAGTGGCCCAACAAGGTCACTTTGTAGGACCTGAACACGATCCCTGTGTGTGTGACTGAGGCTCTCTGTCACTTGTGCTGCTGTGACAAACAGCACTTCTGTTCCCAACAGGAGCTGGGGCACTGACAAATAATGGCTTGATTGGGAGGGTGATGTGTCTCCCAGGGAAAGGAAAGTGAAACCATATTTTTATATTCCTGTGGTAATTTAGGTCATTTCTGCTCTGTAAACACACCAGTAAATGAAGAAGTAGTGGGATTAAGACATCTGTGATGTGCAGAGGTGGTGATTAATGAGGACTCTGAGCCAAATCTGCTGAGCCTTTAATACAAAGGATTAGCTCTAAGCAAGGTTAGAGGGAAGGGCTCACACAGCTCACTTTGCCTGGACTTCTCCCCTGCCAACTGTAGCCAGCTCAAACCAGGGCCAGACCCCCCTGAAGTGACACTGACCCCCACAGAAAATCACAAGAAACGGGATTTAAGAACTATCAAGTGAAAAGAGACATTTTAATCAGGGCGCTTAAACATCAGAGTTTTTGTTTGCTTGCTTCTTAGCACCTGTTATTTCAAATACCACAGGAATACTTCAGTGCAAAGAGATCTCTGTTAAAAACTTAGTCCTTCACTTCTTTTTATGTGAAGTAACACGAGCTACACTGAGCCTCCCTTCTGCTCAACCAGGGAACACCAGATTTGAAATCCCTGAGATTTTCAAGCTTGAAACTAAACACACAGGATAAAATCTTGTCAGCTACATGGGGAAGATTCTTTCCTGTGCTATCTCCTTGAGCTGCCAGGATCCAGACCAGGTAGGAAAATACATTTGTGCTCCTAATTCTCATTACTTTAAGAGACAATTAGGTCTTAGCCACTTATGTCTTATTCTTATTAACCTTGTTTATTGATTAATCTTTTAAATTAAGTCTGTGAGCTCATAAAAATCAGTGGACTAGGAACTGACACGCTGTTAGGATCTTTGTAGGAAAGAAACTTTTAGTCTCTAGAAATATTTAGGAGAACTAAATACCTGCACAGATTTTCTAACAGACCAAGGAGATCCATCCCTCATTCTCTGTGGATTCCATTGGAGAATACTCTTCATTTATAACAGAATACACAAGTCAGTGGTTTAGCCTTCCCTTCAAAAGCACTAAAGCCAGTAACAAGAAACAGATATCTCTGACAGCTGAAAACATTTTCAATGGAGGAAGCCAAGAACCCTTCATAATTTATCTCAGTGTTAGGGATCTGAGCACGCAAAAGGGGCATCAGTACATCTGTCCAGAAAGAACAATGTACAGGTGCGGCACTGGGCCCCACGACACAAAGAACATCAGTAATTAAAAGCATCTGCTTTCAAATCCCAAGTCATTTATCTCATTGTAGAAAATGTGATCAGAATTCATTCATAATCATGTCCAGATAGGCCTGTACAGGTTACCTCCTCCCCTTAAAGCAAAATTAGCATTAGCATAGGCTTGCTTCAACAGTTACATGCGTGAGGATAAGGTGGTGCTGGATCCTGGGGTAAATATTGTTTGTCCATCAGCAGAAATAGGTGTGCAAGTGTTGTGTTTGTGTTTCTGAGAGGGCTGGACTGACACCTGGGACAGAGTCCCGAGTCCTCCACCAGTGCCTCTCAAACAAAGGGCTGTGGTGCCTGCCCAGAGGAGACACTGTCAGGAAAACTGAGTGAGAAATCAGAGTTACAGGAGAAGGTGGGAGGTTGAGGAGATGGTCAGAGTAACTCAGAAAACATTTAAGATGGATGCAGCCAGAGCCCTTCTGCATTACATTAATGGTTTTAGCCATTACTGGATCTATCTGTAGTTAAATTTTACACTTAACATCTTCAAAGCTGTTTTTTCTCCTTTTTTTCCAAATTTTGTTTTGTTTTTAAAGCAAAACTGATGCAGTTTGATGCAAACCATATGCAGCAAACACATGAGTTCATCACGGTGTTACAAATAATGAAGGTATTTTAGCATCTCCCACTTTTGGGAAGTGTGTTCTACTGGCAAACCTGAAGCCAGCAGACATCAGTACCTGTACAGAACCCACCTGGAAGCATCTTGCTGCCTGTTTGCCAGAAAATAATGACCTTAAACGCCTGGAATAAGATAGGTCAGTTAGATCAAGCATGCAGCACATGGCAGATAATCTGGAGTAGACAGTCTCTGTGTTTGATTACATGACTTTGTAATTGACTTCCTGGCAATCACCTGAACCTAAGGCACTGCTCTGTATTTAAATATGTTTTGATATTTCTTTGACCATATTAAGGCTTTTCTTTCACTCCAAAATACCTTTTCCTGATAGATTGTAAGCAGTAATTTTTCAAATGTCTCTCGTTGTGTAGTGACTTCCACTGTAGCAATTCATCAACTTCATTTCAGAGGTTCTTAAACAAACCCTTATAAATACAAACATCCTTTGGAGTGGCACCGTTCCCATCATGATCCCTGTGAGGAACTGCAGAAATTGCACATCTCAGGTCAGAACAACTGTAGAGACACTCATTTGACACAGAATAAGTGTTTGTGTGTTTTGTGAGCTCGTGTAGATGATGAAATGATGACAAACACTGAGTTATGTTCTGTGCCCCACTCAGACTTGCACATGTGTTTGTTAGAGCACACAGGGAGAATTTCAGTATTTCAGGATGCCCCTCTGGGCCCAGGAGCAGGCCCACACAGAAAACCCCTGAGTGTACCAGGAGAGGACTCTTAGGGCTCCTTTGTGATTCTGAACATGAAATTGCTTTCATATCACTGTTACTGGTATCACTAGAAATATTCTAAAGCAGTTAAGTGGCCTGCAGCTCTGCAGTCCCATGGAAGTTCCTGTGGATAGTGTTAGAACTGAGCAGCTCCTGCACTTGTGGACTCGGCTCAGAGTGTGGGTGAGTGAAGGTGCAGATCCAGGTAATCCAAGGCAGCATTTTGAGTGAAAATTAGTATTTTGTATTTGTGTAAAAGCCAGAGAAAGCGCTTCTTTGAGGATGTGGCACACAGGTGTGTCACAGGCTGCAGCTGCAGCAGAGCCTCTGGCCATGCTCATGGGAAAACCAGAGACCCTGGAGTACCTTGGAGTACCTTGGAGTACCCTGGAGTACCTTGGAGTACTTTGCAGAAATGCAGCGATGCCCAGCAAGGTGAGCTGTGCTGAAGGATTTATTATATATCAGGGAGAGGCGGGGAAGAGGAGAAAGGAAGAAAGAGAGAGAGAAGGAAAAGATTCCCTGCATTCCAGAAGCGTAGCCAGAGGCACCTGGCAGTGATTAGTGCAAAGGTTCACCAAACTTCAGATAGAGTCTGTCTTACAAAAAGTCCAAAAGAGTGAACGGTGTAACTGTTTCCTGAGCATGTGCTGACAGAAATTCCCGTAGGGCAAGACCCAGAACAGAAACACGTGGCCAAAGATTGGGCTCTATCCAGGGACCTGATTAGCAGAGCTTTACACATCATTTTTAATATTATGGGAAGAGATGAAAATCCGTGTTAACTTTTTTTTTCATTAAAAAAAATAATCTCCTGGTCCTGGAACTGAATAGGACTTTCTCACAATATCAGTGGCTATAATGCTTGGGGGAGAGATTTTATGAATGAACTGGTTGGTGTGCTGGGTTTTATGGGAGAACCTCATCTCATGGAAACTCTCAGTTCCTCTAAGTGGCTGCAGTGCTGCGCTTCAGATAAAATGTGGAGCTGCTTTGGTTTGTGCTTCTTACTGTGGTGCTTTTTTATTTGCTATTTTTCTTCATGTTAATCCGAGTTAAAACAAGATTCTCAAAAGTTACGATTGTTCAATCTGGTAGTATTGCTGTGCATGGAACTGTTACAGAACAGTCTTATAACCCAAAATGTACCAAAAATGAGTTGACATAAAGATGGATGCTTTTCAGCCTGGGTTTGGTCCCATTTTCACAGAACTCAATGGGATATGGGCTGAGGTTCTTTGTCTAGCTTAGGAATCTGCCAATCAAACGATCACACCATTAAAAAAACAAACCCAGACAGTTTTCATATTGGAAACATCCCTGTCTTATATATTTCCATTTGCAGTTATACTTAATTCCTGTTTATAATCCAGAAATCTTAGTTTGAATTTATTTTCATTATTTTTTTTCAAATTTCAGTTCCACTCAGTATTTACTAAGTATACTGTATGTGGTGTTTGGCAGTCAAAGTCTAGTCAAGCTCTCTTATCTTGAAAGGAGCTTTATAATTTCTCACTCTGTTAATTTGTCCTGGAACTGGTACTGAACAAAGAGGGCAAATCTACTTCTTCCTCAGACTAAGCTCTGTGGATGTACAGAAAACGCCTCTCCAGATATTGGGATGGAAATCTCGGAACAATCCGTGTCCATCTGTATTTATGGTTTTGGTTCTTTATGTTGCACTGATTTTGGAACAGGACATTTGCTGTGCACTGGGAGAATACAGAGATCCTTAAACACCCAGCCTGCTTGGGGAGGCTCAGAGTGCAGACAGGATCAGGAATTCTAAAGCAAAGCCATGGTACTTGTAGCCTTTAGGAGTTCTCTGTGGGTCACTGATAGCTCCTGCCATACACAGGTGGCTCCTTCAGGCAGGCCTTGCTTACAGTTTAATATAAACTTCCACCATCCACAATATTGTTAAAGCATGATCACAAGGAAGTTTATATAAAAAGTTTTACTGAGATTTGTTTGAAATTCCTAAGGTGTGCATTTAGAAAGGGAGAGGAAGATCAATTTTTTCTATGTTTTGACTTTTAATTTTCTCTTTTAAAAAGTCCTTCTGTTAGGACCAAGATTTCTGAGTGTTCCCATTGATGTGAGTGACAAATGCTTTCCAGCAGAGCTGAGGAACTGGTTTGTTGTCCGTGACTGACACTTGGTTTCATGATTCCTTGTGGGTGGAATCCTAGACTGCAGGAGTTCCTGTGGGAAGGGTAGTGGAGCTGGGCACTTTCAGGCAGTGTTGGTGCAGAGATTTGCACAGTGCTGCAGATGAGGTAGTTACTGAATTAGGCCCAGTTATTCCCAGAGTTTCCTTTTGGTTCTGTGTGAATCGTGTAAGGTTTTTCTGAGTAGTCCTTGTCCTTGACTGTCTGCTGATGCCTTCTCAGAGGAAGCGTTGGCCCTGCAATCCCACCTGCAATCCCGGCTCCCTCAGACAGGAATTCCAGCTCCAGCACCATCCTCCCCTGGTGCTTTACGGGGAGCAGGAAAAGGCCCCCAGTGCGTGGTCAGTCACCCTGAGCTGCGTGGTGAGAGAAGAGAGCAGAATTCCTCTCTGCCTCCATGGGCCATCGCTTTACATCCTGAAGCACAAGATGTGATTACCCCTCGCTTAGCATGGAAATGTTGGTTTTGGCCATTAGATTATTCAGTCCCTTCATAAAAAAGCAGGTATTCTGTTTGATTCTGTGGCTCCTGTGGCTGTGAATGGCACGGGCCAGGGCATGCTGTGTGAGCAAAATGTTCCTTTTGTTTCCAGCCCAGCTCCTTCTCTCCGTGGTGTGTGTCTTGTTGCTCCTGTGTCTTGGACAGGGTGGAGAGGAGGCTCCCCCATCACACCCTTGTATGGTCCTCAACAAAAATATTCCACAGAGCCAGGAGCCCTCAAATGTAATGAATTAAGGAAGGATATGGATTTTTTTTCCATGCCTGTGAGAGTATTTATATTTTTATATATAGCTATATATAGGCACCGATATATATTGAAAGGCCCCAAAGGACCTGCAAATTTACTGAATTATGCAAGTTACAATTAAGGTAAAATATATGGTATATATTTATTATTTCTATCCAAACCAAAGCAAACTGTGGTTGTAGTACAGTATTAACAGGAAATGTGCAGGCTATTAGTTATTGAAACACACATGCCTGAGCTACTGCCTGGGAATTTTAGTGTATCCAGCTGAGTTCCTGCTGTAAGTCTTTCAGTATTTCATCTTCCACACAGAAGGCATCACCTTTTAGGCTCTAATGCATTATCTGTTTAATTTGTGTCAGGAATGATTCCTTCTCTTTTAACAGCCTCAGTATCACAGCAACCTAATTAGTAGGCAGATATTCAGGAGAGAATTAAAAACGCGGCACTGGAGACTGGACAGTTTCACTGATGAAAATTTCCCCTTGAGTGTGCCAGAGCACATTCACACATGCACACACACACACACAGAGTAATATTTTAGGGACCAGCTTGAGCTGTAGGGATTGTGATGAATATTTTAAGGACACAAATCCCCATGTTGGCCACTTGTGCTAACATAGCCAGATTTTTCTGCTGAGCAAAGTTCTTTCCTAGCTGAAAACTGTGCCTTAACTTCCAGGAAACACATTAAATTCCTTGTTGGGAGAGCCTGAGCAGAACATAGCACATTTTACTGCTCAACTCTGTACAACTGTCTTGATGCAGAGGAGGCAGCGATGCTCAAGTGCTGCGTGGAGCTGTCAGGGTTTCAGCTCAGGTTCCTGCTCCTAGGATACAGCTGCCCACAGGCAGCAATGTTTGCTGAGCTCCAGCACCGTGCCCGGCGGGAGCAGAGCTGGCAGCTCCACACACTGCTCAGCATTCCCAGCTGGAGCAGGGCCTGCACCCCTCTGGCCCTGCTGGGGACCTCACCACCCTCAAACACTCGTCTCAAAGGTTTCGAGGCACAAACCCTGTTGAGCTCACACACAGGAAAAACAGGAATGCAAGAAGTGTGAGTGGGGACAAGCGCCGCTTTAAAAATAACAATAAAAACTTAAATTCTTCTCCCATGATTAAGATTTAAGTAGCCTCTGGGAGTAGTTAAACTGGATAGGGAAGCTGGGATTTTCAGTATTCCCACAGCTGGATACCTAAGTGTACCGGTTTTGTTCGACAAGCAGCACGACTGCACAGAATTTAGAAACACGATGGCCCATCCTAACAAAGCACTCGGAGCAGCCCGGCAGGTCTCTATGGGGTGCTGCGTTTCCCAGCAGTAGCCAGGACAAGACATTCCAAGAGCAGGCAGAGGAAACCCAACACAGGCAGTTGCAGAGGACTCGCTCCCCAGAAGCATTTCCCTCCCCTATTCAGAGTGGTTTCTGGCTCATCCCGGCACTGGAGTTTTTAGTACGTCTTTTGTTTCTCTTTTAAACGTGTGTGTGGTCATTACCCATATAAATGTCACTATCATGAGCTCTTTTAGCTATTATCTTTCCAACGAAAACAACTGCAATCTTTTTAATCTCCTTTCAGATAGAAGCATTTCCAGGCTTCTCAGAGCGTTGCTGGCGCGTGGAGGGACGATGTCTGTGTGCCGGAGGAGGGGCCGGTGGCCGGGCCGGTCTCTGCTCCTGGCCGGGCTGTGCCGCAGCTCCCACAGAGCAAAGAGGGCTCCCATTCCCCTGCCCATGGCCGGGTCGGTCCCTGCTCGTGGCCGGGTCGATCTTTGCTCGTGGCCGGGCTGTGCCGCAGCCCCCTCAGAGCCGCAGCGAGGCTCCCGTTCCCGAGCGGGTGTCNTCTTTGCTCGTGGCCGGGCTGTGCAGCAGTCCCCTCAGAGCCGCAGCGAGGGAGGGAGCAGCCGCTCTGCACGGACGGGCTCGCAGGGAATGCGGCTCAGGGCAGCTCCCCGAGTCCAACCACTGAGCCCTGTGAGGAAAAGCTGCGGCCCCAGGGGAGCTGCCCCTGGTGTTTGGCTGCTCCTGCACGATAAACTCGGTGTTTTCCCCGCGTCTGCTCCTCAGCAGCGCGGGCTCCAGAGAGGGTTCGGTCCCCACAGGTGACCCCGGCACATCCCGGTCCCTTTCTGGCACCTCTGCAGCCCCAGGCCTTTTCCAAACCAGAACAAATAAGATATTTTCTTCCTTACATGTTGGTTCCTTTAATTCCACAGAAGCTCTTTTTATTTTACATATTACTGATAATCAGTTACAGGAGGGGGGTATCTTTCTCACAAAAAAACTTTGTTTTCCAGTTCTTGATATTCTTCAAAATATCCTTGCCTTCACCCATTTAACAACACTAGTTTAATTCCTCAGTTTAGTTTGGGGAGATTCAGTCTTTGTGGTTTGTATTAAAAGTCTCGCTTCTTTGTTTTGGGAGATGGAATTATTTGAACATAGGATGGGCTTGGATTGTTGATTTAAACCCCTTCTAATATTTAGAGCATCACTGTGACAGCTTTTGGCAGCGTTCCTGTGCCTCTCATGTTAAATTTGGTTAAGCTGTTGTCACCATTTATTCACAGTTCCCCTCTGTTTACCTCTTGCCCACTCCCATGTAGTGCTCAGCCCTCACTGGAGCACAGCCTCGCTCCCAAGGTCAGCCCCAAGAAGCTGTCCTGTGAAATGATGGTTTATGGTGTTTGAACAGCTTGTGCAGGGGTACAGGAGGACACCAGTGAGAGATTGAAGCTTTTATTTAGTTAATTTTTGTCTGCCTCCATCAGTTTGTGCTCAGTATTTTTTTCCAGCTCGGTGACATCTATTACAACTTGCAAAGGTTGTTTGATTTTTCTTCCTAAGGTTCTGTAGCTGGGAAGTTTCCACAGGGTGGCTCTCAGACAGTGAGGTTGATTTTGAAGTATCTGAATGTTCTGGTGCTCTGTTAAGCCCAAGAGGTCTTTCTTAGTTTAACAAAAGTTCTGGAGGCAGCAGAAGAGGGTATGGAGAACTCCCCATGCTGCCTGTGCTGTTGGGCAGGGCACCGCTGGGCTGTGGAGCACAGGGCCCCTTCTCTGCTCACCTGCAGAGTGAAATTAACACTTTTCTTTGTCTTACCTGCAGCTTGACCCTGTTACAGCTTTATCTGTTAAGCTTTGAAGGCACTTGAACAATTTACTTGCATTTACTCACTCTAGCTGCATTTTCCACTTCTGTTTCTGGACATGTATCTCAGCTCACAAAATTCTAAATCAAACTGAACCGTGTTTAAGTTGCTCATTGAGAAGTGGTGTCATTTTGATCCTGTCAGTATGGCGAGTGCAGGAAGTCAGTGAAAAGGAACAGAAGAATTCCTTGTCTAACTCTCTTGCCTCCTAACAAATACCTGAAGGTAGCACTGCATTTTGTCCTTTTTTTCAATATCATTTGTACCTGCACAACCGACTTCTCTATAGTTTGGCCACTGTGGAAATAATTAATTCAGGTATTTTATTTTGCTATATTATGATGTGATCTGTGAAGTTTTTCTGTATTTTCTTTTTCTAGGCTTGCTCCCAACATCATCTCTCCGCTTGTCAGCCCCCTGAAAGCTTTAGTTCCACCTTCCCTCTTGCAGAAACACGGCTCTCCATCATCCCACAGCCAGTCACCCAACGGGCAGCAGTTTTCTGGGATACCAAATACATCGTACGCCCCATTTCCCAACCAGTCTGTACAGCAGGGATCTCAAGGTAACTCCTCCCTCTTTTTCTGTTTTGCAACTTTTCTCATTTCTAGCTGGAGAGAAAGAATTTGGTTTGGGTTTTTTTTGTATTTATACTGTCAGCATTTCAGTGGGAATTCCAGTTTTTAAACGGCATTGCTGTACATACAGATGGAAATTTTCAGACAGGCGCATGCTGTCATACGTCATCATATCAGGGAAAGCTGTCCCAGCAGCAGATTTATTGCATTTATTCAGGTCCTTCAGAGTGACCCTGCAAGAGCCATCCAGTCCCAAAATACGTGGGCTGAGGCACCCCTTGGCAGTGTCCTGCTCAGTCCACTCATAGGACGCACAAGACATGGAATTAGACAAAGAAAACATTTTCTTCATTTATTATTTGGAAGTTTAGCTTGTTTTACGTTACATGGTAACATGTAAATGCACTCTGTACCAGTGCAGAGTGCTTGTGGGATTCGAGGACAGGAATAGGAGCAGTAAGCAGCTGTCCCACAGTTTAATTTAAAACATTTTTTGTTCTGAATTACTCAGCCTTTTTAATTGCAAGCTTACATACCTATTCTGGAGTTCTGCTGTGGGAGCTAATTAATGTTCCTGAAATTTTTGAGGCACAAGTTAGTAAGAGATATTACTATCACAGATTCTTCCAGTAACAGGAGCTTGCATATTTCAGAAATCTGTTATGCAATCCAGATGGTGAGCTGCTAAAATGTGGTAAATATTCCCAATAAAGAAGTGTGCAGGACATCTGTCTGCCTGCAAGAGCCTGAGCACAAACCCGTGAGCAGCTCCCAGCTGGGATGGGGTTGGGTATCCCAACAGTTCCCCCTGCTCCTCCTTCCCTGAGCAGTGTTTTTGCTCTCTGGTTGGACAGGCTTCGTCTGAAAAGTTAAAGCGTATTATATTTAATGATTTGTGCTGAAGGAAAAACTAACTCAACCTGATGCTCAACAGATTATTCAATTTAAAAAGATTAACTCTGTAAGGGAGAAGTGGCAGATTTATGATAGCATATAATGATATATGATTATGTTGCTATAATGAGCTAAATAACTACAAGCCACAAGAGGAAAGTTTAGCAGCTCATTACTACGGCAGAAACAAATGCATAGACAGAACGAGTTTTGAACCACTTAAATAAATTGACTTTATTCCTTAAGAAAACCACATTTCCCTTTGAATGAATTGTTGCTTTCTAAGTGTTATGTCATGTGGTTTTGAAAAAGCAATAATTTTCCACTTTGGCCAAATGTTGAAGTATTATTATAAATTAATTATGGAAATGGTCATTCCAAAATCAATTTCACTTAGCAGCCTTTGCAATCAAGTATCTGTAACCTGTACTTAGCTGTACTTGCTCTACTTTTTTTTTTTTTTTTTTTTGCCTCTCAGTTTATTAATAGCACATTTTTCTAATGGAGTCTGTAATAATTTGGGAGCTTTGAATTTTTGCCAAAAAAAGGTACACCACATAAACCCAGTGTAAAACCAGGCTTGTGCACAGAAGCACATAAACAGTGTGGATGTGGAATTTTTAGGAGATGGCAGCTTCGTCAGGCTGGTAGCAGAAATACTGATAATGAAAGAACAAGCTGACATTATTTATGTGTTTTAACCTAGCTGTAGTAAGATCACATGGAAATCATTACATGCTGAAAGAATTTGGCAGGCAGTGGAATCCTGTAGTTATTTATACCTGACATGATTTCTTGTCAGAAATTTTATGGAATTTGAAAAGCTGAGATTTATTTGCAAATACATGTAAATGACATGACATAACAAGATGGCATTTAATAGGCATATTCCAATTATTTGCTCATTACATCATTCATTTTAAAGCTGCTTGAAGTTTTCTAGGCTGTGCCTTAGAGAAGCAGAGGCAGCCAGTGCGCTGTGTGAAGTGGCTAAGTGCAGCTTTTCTGCCACAAATTATTTCAAAGCAAAATTTTAACTAAATGTTATGTTTGGAACTCAGTTTATTCCTTTATGAACTGTTACAGTTCTACATCTACTGTACATAAAACATTTAACAGTGGTCATTTAAACTGACAGGGTATTTAGTAAATTCTTCACTTGAAAATAACCTCAGAAAATCCTTCATTTAAATCAAAACTGAAGGAAAACCTGAAATACATGTGGCAGAAAAAATATTGGTGAAACACTCATTGCCAAGTTGGTACTACATATTTGCACTCTAGAAGGAGCAGGGATGTCTGCACTGGACCAGCCTTCTTGCTTACTTTGTATTTTACCCCTGAAGGGAGTCTTTTTTAAAAAGTTGTAAAAAATGCTCCCTGATTAGTTTACCCTAATCATCCATATGTGGTTGTTAACTGAATGCTTGGTTATGGGATTTTAATCATATTTTAATTCCCTGTATTTTCTCAGTGAAGCATTTAAAGAAATCTAAAGGAACCACAACTAAATGCAATGAACCCAAACAGTCAGAAATCCCATTTTTAGTGTCATGCTTTGTTCTGTCTGACTTGTGTTCCTGCTGCACCCATTTCCTTCCTTACTCCATGTTTTTTCTTTAGTTTCATACCTGCATTGAAACCACCTTGCAGCCCATTAGAACAGTGAAGGTGCGTTTCTCTGGATTTTCTCTGTGAAGCACGTGGCAGAAATCAGGTTCTGGAGAACTCAGCAGTAGCACTGCGATTTTCCTACACCCCTCTCTTCACTGGGTGCTTCCAGGAACACTTTTTTCCTCTGCCTTCTCAGATCATCTCACAGTGGTGCTGAGGGATAAACGCTGCAATCCAAAAGAGGATTTCATTGCTTATGGCAGTTCTTTTCCAGACTCGGATTCTGAGGCAGTTCTCTGCTTCAGGTGTTTCCAGACAGTGTAACTTAAAACACTTCAAAATAACCTTTTCCCCACTGGTCTTGGGAAAGCCTGGATCTGACTAATTTCAATCCAGTTCTGTCATGCTTGGCTGGCCTCTGCTTTTCTAAGCCACTGTGCCATTGTAGATGATGAAGATTTTTAATTGATGGAACAAAGGCAAGGCTGGAGCACAAGGGAAGGACAGCAGTTAGAGGGACAGAGAAAATACACATCATGCCTTCCCTAGGAGTGATGTCTACAGCAGACATTCTTGAAAAGGTTCATTTTTTTTTCTCTAGCACTGCATCTAAGTGCTCTCTGCAACCATTTGAAGCTCCTTTGAAGCCAAGTGTCTCTTTTTTTTCACTGCTCATCTCAAAAGGATTTATTTTTAGAAGGCTTACAGCAAGGAGATTGTGTTTTGTAAACAGAAATTGAGGATAATTATCAAAGTCAATCAGTAATGCACTGTACTTAGAGCCACATCAAAAGAAGGCTGTGCTACCTCTCATAAGAGCTCCTTGGTTCTGGAGCCAGATTCTCCAGGCAGTAAACAGAGGTGGCTGGCTGTTTATTCCAAGGAAAGACATGCATCATTTAATGCTCAGCTTTCCAGATTTTTGGGCTGCCTTTGCCATAGCAGCAAATACGAGCAGCCTTGGTACAGAGTGTGTAGTGTCTTCATCTAAGAGTCATCCATTAGGACTTCACCAGTCATGCACATCAACAATTTAGGTATTTTGTAGGGGATCATACATTCTCAGGAAATTCATCATCTAACCCTCACAGATTCTGCCAGAGCACATATTAAATTGGGAAGCTGCAGAGCAAATCTTTCACCACTCAATGGGTTTATTGCATTTCTACTCGAGAATTGCCTCACTTGGCCTTATTTATTGCCACCTTAGGAAGTAAGAAGTGAGCAGACCCTGAGCTTTGCCTGGTACTGGCTGCTTGGTCAGACTTTGGTAGTAGAGGGAAAACACAGAGGAGTGTGGCAGATCTTGCTGAACAGAAGAGACCTTGCACGCTGCAGGAATTGTGAGGGACACATTCACCCACAGAGCCCTGGGTGCTCTGGGGACAGGCACAGGATTTAATTTCTGAACAAACAGACTGCACAGGCAGCCCAGCAGGGCAGGACTCTGCTGAGAGTGGGGCCGAGCTGTCAGCTGGAAACAGGAAACGTGGCTGGGAATGGGATTCCCTCAACTGCCCCGAGGAGTTCTGAGGAAATGTTTCAGTCTGAGCAAGGCTGAGATAAGAAAGACAACAGCTCCATATTTTTCTGGCAATTAGAGGAAAATCATGAAGCACATTCTGCTAGACTTCAAGCCTAATTTGGTTGATTTCAGTTGCATTTAAGGAAAGGAGAATAATTTCAGAGGAGGCAGGAAAAGGGGTAGCTGATAGTAATGTGCAGTTAGCGTGCAATGCACCTGGAATAAGGAAGAGCTTATTGAGGCAGGAGGAAGGAAGAGAATAAAATCAGGCTATGGTTGGTTTAAATATTGTGACATACTTCGAGATCATCCTTATGGGAACAAATTGCAATTTTTTTGGATGTTGGAACAACTTATAAATTGCAAAATTCCTTCCTCAGAAATTCATTTGTCTTTTACTGTTAAATATTTTCTTCTGTTGTCTACAACTCATTCACAACTTCTGATGGCAAAACCCAAATTTCTGCGTACTGATAATACAATACTTGGGAAAAAACCAGGATCTAAGAAATGTTGGCTATGTGGAGGACAAAAGTCAAACGTGCCCCAAAAGCAGAATGACTGAGGCAAGCAGAGGCCACACAGATCTATCTTAGCACTTTCCAGACGCAGAAGAGCCTCTGGTTGAACTCAGTATTCACCTGACAACCAGCTGGATTCAGTCCTGCACTTTTAGGTCAGTTTTACCTGCACACTGTGGGCCCCTGTGTCCAGTGAAAGGGGGTTCATTTGAATCAAGAGCAGTCTGGGAAAGAAATTGAGGAACCTGTGAAGATGTTTTGGATAAACAGCACACACTGGATGGGAAAAGACTTTACTTAAATGAAAACAAAGCAGTGCTATTAATTTAAAAACTGCATTATTGTATTTAAATTAACAGTGATTCGTTACAGAGACATTCCCTTAGGAGCTGAGCATCCTGGACCTGGTCCAGTGGAGGGCTCACTCCTCAAAGTGTGCTGTGACTGTGTTCAGCTGATCCATTGCTTGAAATGGAGCCCATCCTTGAGATTCCTGCTTGATGGGATCACAGTCCACAGCACCTTGTGGGACTGAGTCTGCTGCAGCTCTCCTGAAACTGCACTGTATAGAACAGGACAATCATTTTTCCAAAGTTAACACTGAGGAACTAACCCCCCCAACAGTAACGCAGTGCTGTGACAGAAGTGGAGGCAGTAGCATTGCAGAAGGACTGAATTACTGAATTGTGTGCAATATCTGCTTTCAGGTTACCAAGGCAGCTTTCACTCCATACAAAACTGTTTCCACTACGGAGATTGCTACAGAACAATGGAGCAGTCTGTCAGCAGTGACGTGCTCACAGGGGACTCCCATTGCTTCACTCCTCTGAGGCAGAATGGCTATCACATACTCAATGCACCTTTAGCTTCAACAGGTAATTTATTCCACCTATAAGGAATTACTCGTGTGATATTTGTAGCAGGAAGGGCAAAGAACACATTTTATTTTCAGTGTTATGACAAAAACATGTTTGTATAAAAAAATAGCCCTGAAATTCATTTTCATCTATAAAAACCCCAAAAGAAAAGCAATTTTTTCTCTTAAATCCTGCTTTATTTGACTGATAGACAAACTCTCTTCCATTCTGTGGATGCCATAGGCAACACCTACTTTCAGGAGAGCTGACAAGGCACTGCCTGCATTTTTTGTGTGGTCTGTTCCTTGCACATCTCAGGTGTGCTCAGGCAGGCTTTATAATCAGGTCAAAGTTATAATGGCTACGTTACTATAGTACTGCAGTATTTTAGTATTCTTTTTTTCCTACCTTTCAAATTAAGAATTGACAGAATTGCTGATAGCAAACAAAACATGGGTATTGTCAGAGCCACAAAACACAACCATTTGCTGCAGTGTTTACTTACATATCTCCGAGAAAGTTCTCTTCATGTCTGCACTCAGGAGGGCACCTCGGTTAAGAACGATACTGAAAACATATGTTTAAGTGCTTTTTGAATTGGGGCCTGAGTCAGACCACAAAATTAGAGTTGACTTTCCTGTTTGTTTTGTATTAAAGGAGACTCTGTTCAGAGCAAGTGTGCACGCATTTGTCTGCTGTTCCATTCTGGGAAGTGCATGCATCAGTAACCAACACAAGGGAAACATTTAAAATGAAGTTTCAACTTCAACTTTGAATTCTTTAGTGTTACTCATAAGTTTGATATTACTAAAACATAGGGTTTTTTCATGTTAACATCAAATTTCAAGCTTAGATTGACAGCCTGCAATATTTAAAGAACAGACTAAATAAACTTTCCAAAAGAAATTGTAGCAGTAAAGAATAATACTGTGGCAAGACACCAACTTCAACAACAGTTGATTTTTCTGTCTGGGCCTAAACTATCATGAAATGTTTCTGTTTAGTATTTTTGTTTTTAGAGTGATTATTGAGGCATGCAAATACTTAAAAGGCTGAAACATAAACATGTATGAAATATATAAATCTCATCTCATCTTTTAGTGTGTAAAATAGAACCATTCAGGTTTGCAAGATTCATCAAGGCTATGCATTAATTTTTTTTCAGGCTTTTATAGCACCATTAATATTAAATGAGATCTCATCTCACAGGAATGCCAAATGTGACTGGCAAACAGCTGTTCCATGAATCACATTAACAGTCAATAAATTTTTATTTTCTGTTCAGGACTTTGGATAGTTTACTCTATCTGGAATCTAATAATGATTTCTGGGGTGTATGCTTATCTTGGGTTTTATCCATCTGTGGTTCTGTATCCACCCTGTATACAGGCTCATCAAATAGAAATTAGCATAACATAAACACTCACAAAACTTACCAAAATACTGGTCACTCCACTTGGCCCAGCACAGATAAACATGCCGAGGTCGTCCTCCAGAACCTCTGGACATCCACTGTGCCAGATTTCTGCAGACAGCACAATCTGACCTGTAAACCAACAGTAAATTAATAGGAAAATGCATTTGAGAATTTATCTCAAATAATAAAAACATACCTATCAGTAAAATAGCCACAATGAAGTGGCTTTTCCTGCAGCCAGGAGTGGCTGTGTAGGATGCAGGATCCATCTCTGGCTGCTGGTGTGGTGCCATGTAGCCCCGAGGCCCCTGTGGAGCCTGGGCAGAGTTTGGCTCAGCCCCACCCAGGCACACCTGCCTGCAGAGGTGTGGGCAGGTGGAAAGACAAAGGGAAGTCTAAAGAGAAGGAATCACCTCGTTTTCCACCAAGGCACAGAAAAAGAGTCATTTCCCAAAGGCCCCACAGACCCCTCCGTGGGCCTTGACTGGCCAGTTGCAGACAGGCTATAACGGGTCAAAAAAGGAAATTTTCATATTCTTTGGGGTAGGCAATAAATAGGTTTTTTAGACTCCCTGACACTAACCTGCCATAGCATCTGGAAGCACGACAAACCTGCTCCTTTCCACAGGGATGTGCAGCTCAGGTTTGTAAGAGCTGTGGAAGTTTGGCATTATGAAAGAAGGACACAGAAATTCTTCCCTACTGCCGTGGCTTCCTGGTTGGCTTTGTTGGGCTGAGGTTCCCAGCTCTTCCCATATCCTGTGAGCATGAGCTGCCCCAGCCATGCTTCCTCAGACCTGCACTGTGTGGAGAGCCAGTAAATGTAAGATCCAGATTCCTTCTGGGTCTTCAGAGCAGCTGGCAGACACACGGAATATTTTTTCGAAGTGCTATTAAAAGGAAAAACACAAACCAAGAGGACTGTATCGCTTCTAGTGCACACTTGGTAGGATTGTTGTCCTCTCATTGTTTTGATGTGCTGTTCTGTGGTGATTGTGAGGCCCAAGAGAGCCGTGCTCTGGTGCTTGCACTTCACTTGCAGGTGCCCAGCTTTGCACAGAAACAAACGGGAGCAGCAGCCACGATGGCACAAACACCCAGTGAACGTTGTGCATCAAGGCACTGTTGTGTTCATGAATGCTGTGCTGTCCTGTGTGATCCCAGCCCCCAAGCTGTGCTTCCCCCTGCCATGGCACTAACTCGTGCCCTTGTCCCCCCTGCAGGCTATGAGGGCATCTCTGAAGCCCAGTGTGTGTCTGAAGACATGGTCTCCAATGGAACGGATGAAAATGGATTCTTCCAGAACAGTGCCTTCGATCACTGCTTGAATCACATTCCTTCCATCTACACAGACACCTAAGAGCAGTGCTGGCCTTGTTTCCTTTATTATACCTATACCTGCGTATGTAATAACAAAGGTGTTGTTCAAGTACTTTTATTTAGTCTGTATCCCTATATGTGCTCATTTAAATGAACACCTCACATTTACCAAACCATTTTATACATGAATAGTCTGTATAAGGTAATATTGGAACCTGTTCCTTTGCTGTGGCACTTTGAAATTCATGCTTTAAGGGAATGAGGAGCATTTCAAGCAGCTTGTTTTGTAAGTTCTCTCAGTAAAGTGTAAATGTAAGTTATATAATAAACTTGTAAAGAAGATGTTTTCCTTCTTGGAAAGTACGCTTCAATTTGAGAATGTTGTTCCCTTTAATCAGTTTTCATTTAACTTGTTGGTTCAGTCTTCCCTTTTTTCTTTTTTTTTAACTAAAAGGAATTTTTTTTTAATCAGAGACCTCATGTATATAAAGATCTACATTTGCTCAGCTGGTTTTGTATTTTCAGTTTTACAAGAAAGCATTAAAAACTGGAAACAAGTGTACTGTCATTTCTTAACACCACCAGTCTCCCTGATCCTGCGTTCTTAACGTGCCTGAGAGGGATTTTAACAAAGCAGTGACATCTCAGTCAGTGTGACATTGAACCAGCCCACGTGGATGTGAAGAAAACCAAGGGGCTTCCCGTGGAACAGGGGTGCCCTGCTGTAGTTTGGTTCCCTGGCACGGTGGCCCTGGCCCCACTGGGCTGCCCTTCCCAGCACAGTGATGATTCCTGGGAGAGACACATCCTGCAGGGCCAGGTGTCCCCAGTGCTACCAGGAGCCCTGTTAGAGCTGAGCTCCTCAAAGTGTCCCTGCGAGAACTGCAAGGGAAAACTGACTGCAAAAAAACAAATGTTCTCATTTACAAACTACTGCAAGTTGGGCTTAGTAAGGGCTGTCCAGACCCTGCATCAATCCATGTCTGTTCACTTACAGAGTTACCCAGGCTGCCACAGGACACCCACTGAAAACCCCAGCTGGGCTGAACTGCTCCATGGCTGAGGATGGTACTTTCCTTTTTTTGTCTCTTTTCTCCCCAGAAACGTGGGACACAGCTCCGGGTGCCTGTGGCCCAGTCCCAGGAGCCCAGAGCTTTGCTGCTGTGGGAGCAGGAGGATCCCTGGTGCCCTGTGCCTCTCCTCAGCCCCTGCAGCCTCTGCAAACACAGAAATTCCCCCTGCCGAGGCTGATCAGGGTAACCACAGAGCCTGCACGGAGCACTTGTTTCTCCAGGGCCTGGTGGCACCTTGTTAGTGCATTTCAAGAGGCCTCTGTATCCAATTTAGCTTTCTGTCCTCAAGAAATTTGAATGAAACTTAGACATTCAGGAAGTTTTAGTCACTGCAGAACAAGGTTCGTGGGGTTACGTGACCCAGCCCCTGTTTTAGCAAGGGTTCCTCAGGCTCTCAAGGACACCCAGTGCCAGCTGCAAACCCAGCAATTGTGGCAGCCCTGGCAGCACTGACTCATCATTCCTCTTCTAGAACTGAAATGCAGGAAGGCTCCAAATTGTGCTCTAAGCCTACACATGTGGCTTTGCCTCTGATCACAGCCACGTTTGGCTTTCTGTCCAGTTTATTTTTTCTGATGCCTCAGAGTTGGGTTTTTTTTGGTCTCAGACATAAGTGGGCAGAACTCTCTCCCAGAACATTAAACAAGGAGGCAGGTAGCTTAACAACTGCCAAGCAGGAAGAACTAGAGCTTCTGAAGGAAGACAAGAGAAATATCCAAACCCAACAAAGTTGTAATGTCTGAGACGAAAATCAAAATAATTCCTGTGCTGCAATTAGTTGGAAACACAAAAAGGAAATCGTGACTTAAAAACAAGATTAATTCAATTTCCTAAAAATTAAATAAATTCTTCTAAAAACAACTTTTTTTGTTGTTGTTGTTAAAAATATAAACCGACCAATCCTAAACATATTTGATCAATTACAAAAATTCTTATGTCACAACAACCAGGCTGTTCAAAACCACACAATGATTCACAAAGGTTTGGGAAACTTCAAGGACAGCAGCTGGGGTGATGATTTAATTCCACAATCTGTGTGAATCAGGTTTTCTGTAAATTAAAAGGATAGATTCAGAGAAATGCCAAGGCACTTGTTTGAGTCTGTATGGTTTGGAAAGTTATCCATAATAAAGCCAGTAAAATACACAATAGCACAAGTTAATGGTTACTCGTGTGCTGTGTACCTTATTATTTCCTTTTTATTACATGTAAGTAGGGAAGTATCTCATGTAAGCTTTTCCTAAAGACACAAAGAAACCTTTCAATGGAATTTATTGCTTGGCAAGTTTCTCGTTGTGGTGCTGTAAAAACCCCAACAACTAATGTGTATAATAACCGGGGTAAGGCTTTATATATAATAGTAGAAAATTACTACCCTGTGGAATTAAAATGGAACTGCCAGTTCCAGTTGACTGTCAGATACTTTTTCAATCTAAGCAACAGAATTCAACTTATAAATTACAACACTACTTGAAAAATAGCTACAAATCATTTCCCCAGTGAATGCAAACCCCATTTACCCCTGTGCAGGTACTCTCTGTATGCAGGACTCTTTAGGAACAACTGAAATAAGATGACCTTCAGTGGCTGATCAAGCTGAGAGAGAAAATTAATTTCAAGTTGACACTGAAACAGCAAAGGCACTTCTCTGCACTCTCCACCAGCTGGGCTGGAAGCCAAATATTCAGCAGGACTTCAAAGCTTTCAATATAATCAAGCTCAGGCTTTTCATTGCATAGAAAACCAAACTGCTTGTTCTGTTCCCATCCTGCTGCAGCACCTCACAAGCCACAGAAGGACGGTCCTGCCGTGCTGCAGAGGGGCCTTTGCAGGTGAGCTGATGAGAGGTGCACACACAATCCCAGCATGGTTCAGGCTGGAAAACACCTCCAAAGTGTGGCATTGAATGACACAACAAGTCTTGGAATGCCCTCATTCCAGTGTGGCAACAGGGCACAGGAATGTTCAGGCCCAAAGGCTCGGTTGTGCTCCCAGGGAAAGGCGCTGAGGACACTCTCAGATCATTTTCTCTTCTTACGTGCACAACAGCTGCTGCCTGTGGAAAGGCTCCCCCGTTTCTGAGACTGCCCTTTCAATTGGATACATTTTCTAAATGGTAAAAGTCCAAAAAGCCAAATTCCAGAGCACATTAAGAGCACCGGTTTGATACTGCAATAGCTCTGAGTTACGCAAGCAGTGCAAAAAAACCCCAGTGCTTAAAACAACCAAGCATGTGAAAATAAACAGTGACTGTAAATTGAATTTAAATTGCATAAGAGAAAAATATTTCAATGGGTTTTGTTATGATCTTATTAAGACCTACACGATTTTAGTTCAGCTCTCCAGTAATATATTTGTATTAAATTAGGTCAGTGCAGCAGAAGATGAAAAAATAGCCAGCCTATATAATTTAATTCACTGACAGCACAAAGCCATTGGAATATTCCCTCCTGAGATAAGCCCTTCGGAGATCTGCAGAGTTACACTTAAAGCTCCTCTCTGCTTGAATTTCAAAGCAAACTGCAAAGTCCCTGAGGTAACTGGGGAGTCCATGGCCCACAGTCAGCAGAAGGAGGGCTGTAGCCATAGATTGTCACAGCCTTGCAAGGCTGCCTTGGCTCCATGGGCTGAAAACCTCTCAACCATGACAGAATTTTTCTTTAAACCATTGAAACTGTACAAAGTCCCAGTCTAGCTAAAGGTTTTATAAGACTGAGCTTTCTACTAGATTCCTACTGAGATGAAATTTGCTAATTCCTTTGGCAAAATTATTTTTGTAGTGGTGGTGAAGCCAAAAGAAAATAAAATAATTCTGTGCAAATACAGATTTTCTGGCAGTGCCAGTAACTCTCATTCAAAACCAAGCACCTCAACTTTAAAAGTGCATTTTCTGGCCCTGTGTTATACAGAATTTCTCTTCAATTCATCAAGGACACCAAGAAAAGCATGATGCTAATTTTCAAAACTCTTACAAGTTTAGGCCTTCTTGATTTCAGAGTTTCTCCCTCCTTTCTGAGAGTCTGCAGCCCCCCGAGTGTGCCTGTGTGGCAAACACTGGACTAGAATGAGCTGCTGGGCACAGGGACAGTACAGAGACATGGCCTGTGGAGACACTGGCCTGGGATTGGGCTGCTGAATGCCTAAAAAAAAANGAAGCCAAAAGAAAATAAAATAATTCTGTGCAAATACAGATTTTCTGGCAGTGCCAGTAACTCTCATTCAAAACCAAGCACCTCAACTTTAAAAGTGCATTTTCTGGCCCTGTGTTATACAGAATTTCTCTTCAATTCATCAAGGACACCAAGAAAAGCATGATGCTAATTTTCAAAACTCTTACAAGTTTAGGCCTTCTTGATTTCAGAGTTTCTCCCTCCTTTCTGAGAGTCTGCAGCCCCCCGAGTGTGCCTGTGTGGCAAACACTGGACTAGAATGAGCTGCTGGGCACAGGGACAGTACAGAGACATGGCCTGTGGAGACACTGGCCTGGGATTGGGCTGCTGAATGCCTAAAAAAAAAAAAAACAAAAACAACAACAACAACAAAAAAAATTAAAAAACTAAAAAGACCAAGTGGTTTGGGTTTGTTTTTAACACATCTGCCTTTAATTGGTTTAATTTCATCTCCAGGATTTTTTTTCCTTTTGAGAAACCCTCTTAGGTGTCTATTTGCATCTTTAGGCATATTCTTCAAATCTGGGCTATTCTGCATTATGAGTTCTCTTTCCTATCTCTTTGAGTTGAGAATCACACATTTGCCTAAGGAATTCTCTGTGGAGCTGAAATCTGTTAGGATTATAAATACAGGCTGAGCTGGGAACAGGCACTGGAAACTGCCATGAAGACATGTACAGAAAACAGTGATTCTAGTCACACAAGATACCTGATACAGTTGGCAGGAAAGCAAAGCTAAACAAATGCAGGTTTACATTTTACTATTTAAAGAATAAAATATTCAACTTGAGTTCCATTAACACCTGTCAGGACTTTGGTACGTACTCAAATCCACATTTCTAATTTTACTGCTAAATAATCCCAAACTTGGCAGTTAGAAGGTAAAGCAAAATACCCAGGCTAAACATCTGAAGCAAATTGTAGCTCTCTGGAAGAGCCCTTCTGCTGTTTAAATGAAGGTCATATGTATAAATGATTAGAAGCTTAAGGAAATATGTCTTCTGCTTTTCTAAATTGATAACATACATATTGCATTAATATTCCCACATCAATTATTGGACATGTTCCCTGCTGTAAGAAAAAAATATAGGTTTTTTTTTTAAATAATCCAGTGGAATAATATTCTTATACTAGCACAATTAACTCTTGCCACACAGAGGGAAAAGAGGTTGATTTAATAAACTACATCCTGGAAAAGCAGTGTGTCAGTCCCTGGAGGTGCCATCACCTGGGTGCAGCCTGGTTTTGGGGACAGTCTGTAAGATGCAAGAGTTTTCCTTTCCCTGGTGAAAAAGGGACAGAGGTGACAGGTCCAGGTGGGGATGGACTGGGAGGAAGCAACCCAAATAATTCAGCTTTGGTGTTAAAATCATAGCAGCTGCACCAATGGCTAACCCAGGAGCTCTGGGTATTTATCAACAGCAAAATAAACCAACAAACACTGTAGAAGACTCTTTAAACACTTGTTTTCTCTCTGTGAGGAGCAGCTCCTCCTGGGCAGCAGGCATGGGGCAAGGAGTGACCCCAACAGGAAGGGAGGAGGACCCCCAGGTCTCCACAGCTCTCCCCAGTGAAGTCACACTGCTGCTGGTGACTGTCACCCCTTTGGCTGCCACTAAATCACACCTGCCAGAAAGAACTTAATCCTAAGGCTCATAAAAATACTTCTGAAACAGTTTTTCCCCTTTGAAGTGTACCAGATCTCACGGAATACCAAGTATTTTCCATAAATGTTCCCAAGCTAAAATACACCTAAAGACATCTGTAGGGTCTCTAAAATCATTCTACTGGATCACAGATGCCAGGATACCCTGAGCACCCAGTGCATGTCTGGAAACCCCTCCTTTCCCAGGGAGCTGCTCTTGGCACCGACACGAGGGAGCCCAGCTCTGGTGCTGTGCTGAGGATGGCAGCAAAGTCCCCAGTTCATCACAGCTGATGCTGAGCACAGAGAACACAAAAATGCAAACAGTGTTTATCACTTCTGACAGATTCCTTCATTTTCTGCTTTTTATTAGCTGACATAAAGTTAGGCTTTTTTTTGCCAGAGACAAAAATGACTGGGGGCTGTGGAACAGAGGAATTATTTCCACTGAAAAATACTCCTCTATTTTTATCAAGCATCAGAACTCTGTGACACGTCACAGCTAAGTATAAATTACGGTGCCACTCCCCAGTTATGCAGGTTGGCAGCTTCAAATCCCTTTTTCTTGTCCCGGTGGATGGAGGTGTGTGCGCACTTACAGGAGTGGTTACCGGGAGTTGCTTCCCTGCTGAACAGCACCTCCACTGCACGTTTCCAGCCGACAGTCCCGGATTTCTCTGATATTTCTCTTTCTCACAAGAGGGAGCTCCGGCTCTGGCATAACCCTATGGAAACGTCCTGCCCAGGCCCTGCTGCTTCTGAAAACGCCCATCTGTTCAGGTCAGGCTTGCAGGGCTCCTTTTGTAGTTAAAACCCCATCAATAAGCGCTTAAAAATCAACCTGAATTTCAATGATGAAGAAAGCCGCCATTTAAATAAATTTACCAAGTGAATTTGCTGGTTTTGAACAGTTCCAGAAAGCATAGTGATTGTCTAAAAACCTTTTTTCCTCAAAAATCAAATGGCTGTTATGGCTGAGCAATGAAATCTGATCAGTCAGAAGTAATAAAATGAAGTTATAGAACAAGAATACCAATAATCCTTATAATGTCCATTTAAGTATTTTTCTAATGCAAACCCCCCACAGCAAATCCCAGCTAAAGTAACATTTTGCACAGTTTAGCTTAACCCCTCCCTGTCCAATCCTGCTTCTTACCCCGATTTACGGACAGGTCTGTGGTCAGCCAAACTGGTGCACCACAGGGTCACGTTGGATTTCTGTGCACACTTTGGATTTCTCTGCTGATCTCATTATTAATAATTTTGAGGAAAAAGTCACAGCCTTGCAAGGCTGCTTATTAGAAACACCTCTCCCTCTAAGCCCTCCTCCTTCCAGCACACCCCAGGTGGCCCCACGCAGCCGCTGCACAGTTGGGGGGCTTAAAAATAAGTTATTGCCACACTCAAAGGCAGAGAGTTTATGTCAGGAACACTTCAGCACCCAGAAAACTGCGCTGGTCCGAGATTGGCGGTTGAGACTGCGTGTCCTTGGGCTCCCTCTGCTGATCCCAGAATTATTTACAGATCCAAACCCGTGCAGTGCGCTGCCACCACAGCGATGTCTCGAGCATCTCCACAAACACAGAAAGGCATCCCCAGGCTGGAAGCAGGTGCTCAGGGCTTCTCTGGGGCGGGGAGCGGGGAGATGGGCTGGAGGCTCCTACTTTTTAGGGAAAATTAGTATGATGGGCCCCACCCCATCAGGGCAGGGGCCAAGGCCCCGCACGAACTGCAGGCAGCAGTGACAGTGACAGAGGAACAAGGTCGTGCGGCCCAAGGTGCGCTCCTGCACAACGCGCTGCATCAGGCACTGACAACGGGCAATTGTCAGGCAAAGCATGGACGGGCTGCAAATCCTTTTGATTTATTCTGAACAACAGATCTGTCCTGGAAATACAGCTCTGCTAGGATTTTCTGTGACCAGCAACCCAAAGAATTCCGTGTTCGCCTAAGCCTGGGGTGAAGGAGGTAAGGGAAGAGCCACGGCCCCGTCCTGCGTTCAGCACCGCACACGAGCCGAGCCGCGGTAATTAAATGCAGCACGGATCTGTGACAGAGTGCGAACAGAAATATAAAAAAGATTAAAAGGCGACTGTGGAAAGCTAGCGTGCTCCTCACATAATTGGAACAAGTTGTTCAAAGGCTGCTGCTCGCCTGCTAGCACAGGCTGGGGCAGGTTGCTGGGCTCACCCGGGCTGCAGCATCTCTGCCGTGTCCTGAGCGCAGCCCCGGGAGCTGACAGCCTGCGTCTGCCTCAGTTTCCCTGCGTGTCACACTTCTTAACGTGCTCATTCCCGATTTTAGAAAATTATTTTATATCCGTGGATTAAGGGTTTCATAGCCATGGATTAAGGGTCTAAAATTATCTCGCTGCCTTCCTATTCAGCTTGGCTTTGTTTGAGACTATGATTAACTGAGAGAGGGAATATGAATTTGGTGCTGGCTAAAGGCTTCTTCAGACAATGATAAAGTCTGCCTTTAAAAATACCCACTTTGTCTATGGAAAATACAAATTCAACAGCCTATTTAATGCAAAATGGTTTTTGAAGTACTATTAGCACAATATAAAAGTTTTAGCCATGCAATACAACCCCTCTAATCCTATTTTATTTTTTCTAAGCATTATACGCTATTTCTGTGGAACACTTATTATACAATAAATACAGAATATTTCACTGCAGCAATATTTCCCAATGGGCATTTATATTATGCAGTATCAAGCGCTATAATCAATATAAATACAATTTTTTCTATATTATGTAAGAAAAACATTCATTTAAAGGAACTTTTAAAATATTTTTTCTCTTTTTCCCAATAAAACTAATACCCTGCTTCCTTTCTCAAATCCATTTTAAACACCCAGCAGATTCCAACAGTTACAAGTTAAACATTTGAAAATGACAGAATTCACCATCCCTCTAAACTTAGGAATATAAAAACCACATGTCGACATCTAAATAAAAACTGTCAAATGTTGAACTTTTTGCCAAAGTGGTTCTAGCAGTTATAGAAAATCAAAGTTTATAGAAAAGGGTAGAGCTCGCTTTGGGGAAAAGAAAAAAAAAAAGTTCTGCAGCTCATATTTAGTCACTTTATTCCCCTCCCAATTTGAAATTTTAGGGAAAGGCTCAGCTGGCTGATTGCATGTGATGGAGCAGCTACCTGAACTCCAGTCAGCTCCGAGCTGAAGCTCCAGTGTATTTTAGCCAGAAAAGTTCCCTAGCCAGGAGAGCTGTGTGTCCCTACCCTGCAGCGTGCCCAGGCTGTAGCTGAACTGACATCCCTGGTGGGAGCTGGCTGCTCCAGCCCTGCCTGGGCTCCCAGCACACTCTGATCCACAGAATCTGCCCCAGCAGCTGCAGGCCCAGGCAGAGCTGCAGCACGGCCAAGCAAATTGCACCATTGTTTACTTAGTGATGCAATGAAAATCAAAGGAAGACTGGCAAATCCAGATGTGTTATGCTGGGAAATTAATTATTTTCTAGTATGGCTGAAAATACCTCAATTTTTATTTAGGGATTACATTGGTGAAAACAAGTGCTCCCCAGGGGCAATCAGCAAACCTGCCTGGCCACCTCTGTGGACTTTGTAAATGGCAGAGCCTCTTGTGCTGGGTCTCCATTTTTTGCTTTTCCAGAGGTAGAAAATTATCTGCAGGGAATATCAATAGAAAAAGCTGTCAGAGTTCAAGTATCCTTTGAAACACAGCTACCACCTCTCTGCCACTGGAGCTACTGGCCTTTGTTTTTATAGCAAGAAGGAGAAAAGAGGCTGAAATGCACAGGCAGGTGATGGATTCCAGAGCTCTGCTTCCAGGAGTAGATTTCTTCATGCTAATGTGCATTTTCCTACCTTGCAAGCTGGCTTTGACCTGACTGCACAATGAGTAACAGGAGGCTGCGCCAAGCATTTCCCTTCCAAGCACCATCCTGTGACAGCAGCACTCAACATTTGCACTGGAATTCAGTATTACAGCAAGAATGGAAAAAAAAAACCTAATCAGGGAACAAATTAGCCTAGGTGGAGAAATGTCCCTGACCCATTCACTGCACCAAAACAACACAACTTTGCCTCTGACTCTCTGCATATGTGGTCCTCCCATGAAATCCTGTTTGAAAATCAGCCCAAGTGGGACACTGAAGTTCTGATGCTGATATTTTTTTTTTCCCTTGAATTG
The DNA here is from genome assembly GCA_013400315.1 of Bombycilla garrulus. Lineage (NCBI taxonomy): Eukaryota > Metazoa > Chordata > Aves > Passeriformes > Bombycillidae > Bombycilla > Bombycilla garrulus. Next base: position 1,042,026 of record VXBU01004543.1, on the reverse strand, counting down.
CTTAGCAAAGTAGCTGCTTTTCAGAAACTGGTGGAGCAGAGATTAAATCAGTCACAGAGGCAAAATATTTTTAGTGAGAGAAGTAATTAAAATTGTGAATGTACCTTACTGCACATGTGCAACTTCTGCATTTATGCTTTTTTGTGGCATCAAAAATTACACCCGCCACATGTATCTTAAAATTAAATGCTGCATTATTTCTCCAAAAGAAACCGTAATGGTCTTTCGTAAATAATTTTATCTACTGTTCAGCATTTTATAGTCTTGCTATGTTATACTACAGTATTTATTGTTTTACAAGTATAAGTGTTCTCTGGTGGGAAACGCTGTAAAAAACATAGAAAATGAAATAACTTTTTTCATCTCCTGGATTTATAATAAACATGGGACTCAAGAGACAGTTCCTCAAGCTGGAAGCCATTTGGTTTGTGTCAGGGGAAACGCTGGCTAATCAGCACAGCCTGCTGCTCTGCACTGGCTGAACGAAAGGAAACATACACAAAGTTAAACCTCTTTCCCCCTATGCATGGGATTTTACAGCCAGTGCAGCTCAGCAGATTGCCCAGTGCTCCCCCAAACCTCCCAGCTGAGCCTTTAGGGATCCTGTCCCAGCAGAGCAAGGACAGCGTGCCTGGACAAGAGCAATTCTCAGCTCTGGGCATTTGCTCCCGAGTCTGCAAATGGTTTGGAAGTCGGTCTGGCTGTGCCCCATCCTGCCCTGGCTCTGCCGTGGGATTTGTCACAGGACTCTGTGACATCCCTCCCCTTGCCCAGCACGGCCCAGGTTGAACAGTTCACAGCACTGAACGAGCTCCTGGCACAAAATCCCCCTCCCAGTCTGATGGAGGTGTGAGGCATTTGATCTCAGCTCAGTGTCAGCTAAATGAGTTTTCACTTTTTCATGCACTCTTACAGTACTTCAGGCCTAGGCTTTTCTCTTCTTTAAAAAGCAACAAGATACTTAAATTTATGAACTGCGGTTCCTTTCCCTGGTATTTTTGGCATTTCTGTATGCTGTACGCAGTCAGATGGCTTTCTACTGTTATTTCATCTTTTATTTTCTCATTTCCTCTGGGGTTTTGGGTTTGGTTTTTTGCTTTGGTTTTGTTTTTTTTTTTACTTGCCTTTCCCTTGCATTGTGAAGGTACCACTGCTTCACCTTTCGGGCATTTTCTGCGCCTAAGTTGGTGGTGGTGGTTTAAACTNTTTCCCTTGCATTGTGAAGGTACCTACAGGGTCCTAATACTGCTTCACCTTTTGGGCATTTTCTGCACCTAGGTGGTGGTGGTGGTTTAAACAGTACATCAGCAGCAAATGTTGTTCTCTGAATTGTTTATAGACTCTAAAAAATGCCTTTAGTAGGAGCTTGACTTTTGTTATTAGCACTTTTAAGGTTCATTGTGCCAGTCACAGTGAACAAAACCGAAAAACCTCTCAGCCCATCCCTGCCAGAGTGAAGGATACCTGGAGATGCCTGGACATCCCACCTGGGGACACTCATTAAGAACCAGAAAAGCACATTTTAATTTTGGAAGGTTTTTTTCCCTACTGGATCTTGTAATGAATGCATTTGGTGAGACATCTGCCTTGCCTGGGGGCAAGGAACAGCAGAGCAGGGGCCAGAGGAGGGCTCCTTCCCACAGCCAGGCCCAGCACTCCAGGACAGGGTTTGGGCAGAGAGCCTGAGGCACAGCCCCAGGCTAGGACTCATTTTTTGTCTGGGTCTTTGAAAATCATTCCTAGTCACTGTGCTGCCACAGGGGGATACATCCCCCTCTCTCAGCAGCACATATTTTCCAACATTTCATCAACTTCTTTCTGAAATAGAAACCGTCATTTTTATATGATTTCTCCCAGTATTGTTAATGAATTACCAACACTGATGTGGTATTTTACCGGTTATGGTGCTCATTACTAAAGATTTCAGCTCTCGTTTTCAACTGCCTGCTTATGTTTATTTAATTAAAAGTATGATTGATTTCAGGGCAATACTTGTTAAATGTTATTTTCCAATTCACTTTTAGATATTTTGCTAATGAAAACCACATTACATTCATGGTGTGCACTACAGCCTTTGCTTATCCCATACAACATACTACATTTACTTCATGTTCATTGTATTGATCTTCATGTGGCCCTTACCTTAAGCAGAGGTGACATTTTGGAGGATTAAAAACTTGTAATGTGAATAAGTCTCCTTCTCTACAGCAGCAGATTTGTGTAATAATTGTGTACAATTATTATCAATATAGACAGTAACTATTAACATAATGAATCACTTCAGGTTACCTCGTCACATCTTTAAACAACCATTTCAAAGTAACAGGTAAAGTCATTCACCATTCAAGATATCAAAAATAGCAAATTTTGAATGCTCATCTGAGAAGAGACAAGATTGGCATTGGGGGTAATGCAGGAGGCAATTAAAGGTAATGCAAGAGAGATGGAGGAAAAAAGGATTACAGATATGTGGAAGGAAGCCAGGAACTGGTATGTGGGTGTTTATGATGTCTAGCTAACAGCTTTCTTTAATGAATATATTATTAGACAACATTTAAACACAAATTAATAATAGCTGTATGTCAGAAATTATCCTAAAATAAATTGCTTCAGATCTAGCAAGTTAATATTAAAAGGCCAAGACAGAAGGGTCCCTGAGAAGTTGTGGAAAAATAAACAATATTGCTGAAGATATTTTAGTGCTGTGATATTCCTCTAAGTTCCTCCTCACTGGAGAGTCTCTGACAGAGTCAGAAATACAATATGACAGCGTAGAAATGCTGCTGTCAGACCCTGCTCCTTCAAACAGAAAGCAAAAGACACAAAGACACCTTGAAAAAGGTGACAGATGTGTTTGATACTTGTGTCTCTTTTCACACTGCTTCTCAAACCACCTCAGCAATAATCACTAGACTCAGTAAAGCCTTACAAGTGCTAGAACTGGAAGGTATGGAAACCAAAAGGAAAGGAAAGACAGTTTATGTCCTCCAGGCAGAGTTAAATTCTGACAGATTAAATTGGAGTGAAAACATCTTGTCAATTAATTAGTGCCTTTATTATTTTAACTGACGCTCTGCAGGCCCTGAAGGTTCATGGCTTTTAAACACCAAATCTGAAAAGTGCAGCTCCTCCCTGAAAACCCAGTGGGCAAATTCAGAGGAGAAAATGTGATCTGAGACAGAGCCACAGAGGCTGCTGAGCCGATTGCCTGGGAAAGGAAGGGACAGTGCTGGATGTGGAGGGGCTGGAAGGAGTGGGATGGGCCAGAGCAGTCCCAGCCAGGAGCTGCTCATCACAGGCAGGGGAAGCTCAAAGCAGCCTCCTGGTGCAGGAGGGTGGGTGGGAAAGTAAATCGGAGCAAGTGGAGGGAGCCAGAACAGGCAGAAAGGCAGGATCTGAATGTGAATTGTCCGAAGCCTGGAGGTACCAGAATTACCAATGAGCCACACTGTGCATGACTGCAAGTACAAGAGCCAGGGTAGCAGCAAGAAAGGTACTCCTGCAAAGTGGGCATCTGAGGAACCATCCAGAATGACCCATCCCCGCTTCCCAGTCAGCCTGCAGCAGAGGGCTCTGAGCTAAGACTAGGGACTGGGGCTTCTAAAATTTCTTAAGACACAAGCCAAGTTTTCTTAAGATTATTCAGAATGTGCACAAAATGCACCCAACTCCACAGCCCTCCAGAAAAGAAAAGGCAGGTTCTGCAGGCAGCCTTTCAGAATACGACACTTTCCTCCTATGTTTGTGTTGAACTAATTCCCAGCTTGGTGCTGGGGAAATTGAGCTGCTGGAAAGACAATCTCTCTTACAAGAAATACAACCAAAACCTTGACCATTTATTTTTCAGCAATTACATCATGGTACTTTAAAAGAAAGTAAGAAAGGCGAATTTTAATCTTAAGGTCTTGGCCAGCTTGTATTCTTCCTCACCAGAAATTTCAACAGAAGTGATTCCTCATGGGCTGTTTGGATGTGTCAGGAGGGGAGAGCAGCCAGGTCCTGGCTGGCAGTGATGCTCCCCTCCCCACTGCTGACGGCAATTTGCCCCATGCTCAGCAGTTCTGGGCCTCTAAAATGAAATGAATCAGCTGCAAAACTGCTTTAACAAACTGGATGAACCAGGCTTAGGCTGCACAGACACCAACAGCTCCAGCAGAGTCACCAAGTGATGACAACGCTGGTTACAGGCTGAGAACTGAACGGGATGCAAGAAAAAGAGAGGTATCTGAGAGCCAAAGAGAAAATGTAAGTTCTTTGCTGGCACCAGTTCTCCCTGGGATAAGTGCTTTGGATGCAGCACTGGCGTTTGGAGCCAGAGAAAAGCAGGAACACAATCACAAGCTGCCCCAAATGGCTGCAACGTTGTGAGAAGCCTGGGGGGAAAGGTGGGAAAAGAGACAGAGAAGCCTCACCAAGGGAAAAGCCAAAGGGGTGAATCCAAAATCTAGGGAAATGCAGTTATCAGCTGTCTGACCAAAGCTGGCAACAGGTCAGTGTGTGCTGCCACAAGGAGCAAATGAACTGTTCTGCATTAGACACAAACTGATGAACCACCCTAAGGAAGCCTCAGCTCCTTCTTCCCAAAGCAGACTCCACAGAATGACACGCAGAACAAAGCCCAGAGTGATATCCAGGCTGGCAAAGAGCTGCCCTGGCTCTCAGCATCCTGCTCGGATTTCTGTCTGTTTCTAGTTCCTTTCTTCGGCCTTCTGCTGGCTTTGTTCATTTTGCCAATATAATTTTTTAGAGCAAAAGGATGGTGGTGATGCAGCTGGGGCTTAACTGAATCTTAGATTTGCTCTCAGTGCACACTACTATACACAAATAATAATCTGTGATAATAATATGCAAGTGTCTCATGAATGATCCATTCCTGGCCACAGATGAGGTGCAAATCTCCATTTTCAGGCTCCCAGATTCCTTCACAGTATCTGGTAACACTGAGTGATGCAATTGTCTCGCCTTCAACATCCCAGAGGGGCAATCTCTAGAAAGCCCACAATTAACTCCACTTTCTTTCATCTGAAAGGGGTTTTCTTTCCTGTTTTGAGGGTTTTTTACTAGACCAAATGGAGAGCTGGGCACATAAGCAGGATGTGCAGCATAGAGGTTGGGCTGCACAATGATATAAAAAAAGCCAGAAGCTCAAAGAAGCTTCAGTAGATTCAGTATCTGAGCCTGGGCTGGTTCAGTGTCTGGTGCAGTTGTTACACAAACAGACAGCCAAGTGTAAACATTAAGCTGTGAAGTGTCTCACTACTTGCCAGGTCTTCCCACTATGCACGAGTTTGCATTACAGAACATTTAATTACAGTGTTTTGACTAGAACCAGCTTTTTCCTTTCAGCCAAGCAGAAAAGTAACAGAGTAATTAAAAAAGTAATGAAACCTCAGTAAATAGCGATTTTGAAGAGCACATGTCAAGGAAGACTCCTGCTCAGTGTCATTTAGCAGGTTGTTAAAAAATTTCAAAAATTAAATAAAACTTGATCCAAGTTATGAGGTTTATTCTTTTGTCTGAATTTTTAAATATCTTTTCTATATGGAGCACAAAACAGAGTCAAAGCAGTAACTTAGAGAACGTCATCCCATGGCTTACGAAGTTATTTTATGCAAAAAGCCACGCTGGCCTCAGTGGAAGAATTTGCACAGCCAGTACATGTAGGTGGCAGAAATCAGGCCCAAAGCTTTGGAATGTTGATTACACTTTCAGGTAGCTGCTCTGCAGAAAAATCTTCCCAGGAAGTGTGGCTGATATTTCAGTGTGCCAGACTCTGCACTGAAAAGCAGTGAAGAAAGCTTCCTTTCATGGCATCGGGAGGTGCTGAAAAGATGATGGTAATTTAAACCATCATCACAAAATGTATCCAGCCCGATGCAGACAGTCATGTGAATTTACTTCTGCTGTCAAAAGCTTGTTTTTAAAATAAGCCATGACTTAAGATAGCATGTAAAGTAACATTTTAGACTGTAACTTCTAGGCAGTAATCAAAGTCCTATTCCTCATTTGCAGTCAGCCATAGTACTTCAAAACATTAATTTAGTCTAGTGTTTCTTTCTTTTATGGGAATTTATAAAATATTATATAGGAGAAACATAGCAATCCGGCTTAGCCCAGAATACAAAGGGCTTTTAGGTCCTCTAATGAGTTGTGTAAGAACAGCGTACTGCAAAAAGGCCTGCATGTCATACATCTCTCCCTCATTGTAAAACATTGTTCTTAACTTTTACTACAGCCAAAACAACTTCATCTTTTTAATTAAAAAAAAAGTATCCAATTTCACTATGCTTGTGCAGGACAAAAATATTCTGAGTTGTTGAAACCACACTACAGCACTGGTGAACTGCAGGAGTCAGGAGTGCAAGAGTACGGAAAGAACAGCACGAGCAAAGCCACTCTGGTGCTCACTGGTGCCAGCTGATGCTTCCTCACATGACACAAAGTCTCAAAATAAAACAGTATGTAAAAAATACAAAATCTCAGCTTTTCTGTTAAAGTAAGCATCATTGCATTCCCTTCCTCCCAGAGTTCCTGAAGGAACGTGCTGTGTCCTCAGCATGCAGCCCCTGCCTGCCTTCCCCTGCCAGTGAGAGCATCATGGGAGACGTGGAGCTGACTTTGGCACTATTAGAGCACAAAAAGAGCACAAAAAGATGCTTTACTCTCACAGCTCAGCAGAGCTGCCCAACCTTAGGTAATGAAACCACTTCAATGTCAAACACTTCATGCTAAAGATGTCTCAGTATCTGGGACACAGGACAGAGAAGTGGCATAAGTGTTTAGGACTGTAAGACTCCAATTCTAGTAACCACCAAATAAAAAATAATTTCAGGGTTTGGGTTTGCATATGTTCCTAGAAAATGTGAATTTCTACCCATTTCGTTGTGATTTGTTCTGTTTTGACTTTCTTAAGATTCAGTGATGCACTCAGCAGGTCAGTCTGAAGATACCCACACACAATTCCAAGAAAATGCTGTTTCAGTCACTGCAGTGAGCAGCCTTTTCTAGCAGGGTTGCATTCAAACACTGCATATTTGTAACAGGCAAAATCCCCTCCTTAAGAGGTTTAGTCCAGCTATGATTGTCAAAAGCTGTCAATCACAATGCTGTTTCTCCACCATTCAGAGAATTAACAATGAATATACTTTTTGACACATTAAATGAGATTTTGGGGCACTTTACAAGACTTGGCTCAAAAGTGCTACCTCAAGAAATACAGAATGCCAGCAATGTTGACACTGTATGACAAATTATATGTTCCTTAACATACTGTGTCACTCCATTCAGTCTTATAATTGGCCCTGACTGTAGCTGAAATCTGATCCAAAGTATAGAGAATTAACTGGCATTTGTTTTGTCCCTCAGCATTTTCTAGGCTACGGATCTTGGTAAATAATTACTTAACAGGGTGGCATACTAATTTTTCCCATAAAATATACATGTCCATATTAATGATAAAATTACTTTTTCTGTCAGATGATGAGCTAGCCAGCACAGAATGCAAGTGATGCCCACAGAGTACAAGCAAAGACAAAGCTAGATAATAAAGATTTTTGTACCCTTTGACTTCTGCCCACTTTATTAAAAACACTGCAATTACAGAGGTTAATAGCCAGCCCCCAGCTGCCCAGCAGCAAGATTTTCAAGGAACCACTGTTCCAGGGAGGAGCACTGTCAGCATTGAGTCCAGGGTCGCTCCAATTAAACTCATAGGAGTTTTAATCATGCTCTGCCCTGGTGCCCTGGATATTGGTGTGTAACTGCTCTCGTGGGCAGTTATTTTATCCAATTCCTACTGAAATAATTCCATCTTTTGCCACTCAACAGCATGCACCCTGGGTACATGCAACTCAGTTTGTTTTGCATTTGCTGGCTCCTTAGGGTTCTGTAAAGCTCTGTACATCCACTCCCACGTCTCTGAGGGCTGGAAACACCTTTACACGGCCTGCCTTTGTCTCCAGCTCCCTGTGCTTCAGGAAGAGTTGCAAGGATGGGCAACAAAAGTGCTGAAAATTCCCACAGATGTTGGGGGGTCGGCAGTCAGGACACCATCTCCTCACCCCACCCCCATTCCCTTCCCCCAGCCAAATCCACCTCTGGACACAAATGACTCATTAATCCTATTAGAAATCAGCATTTCACACCTGTGCTGTAGTCCAAGCTCCAGCTGCATTCTCAGCAATGTAATTCAGGAGTGACCCAGATTTTGAAGAGATAAAACAGTGATGTAATGCTAATATAAGAATTATATCCTGATATGCATATATATAAATAAATAAATAAATAAATAAAATACATACATTTCTTGAAGAACATTGCAAACTCCTCCCATTGCCTCTCAGTAGCAAAATCAAAGCATGTGGTTTGCACTTTTCTGGAACATTAAAGCACCATTTCCTTCTTAACAGAAGAAATTCAGACTATGGTTGGCTCTATTTTCCCCAGAGCTGCTCCGAGTCACTTTGGAAATTTTCAGAAGTCTTGGAAACACAGAGCTCTCCCTGGCACACCAACCAGGATCAGTGCTCACAGGTTGGTGTTTGGACATTACTTTTAGAACCATTTCCAAGGATTTTTTAACTGGGCCTGAGGATGTGCCAAACAAGTGAAACTTATTATAGACTCAAGCTCCTAGCATGAGAATTATTTGAAAGGGAGAAAATCTGCACTGTTTTTAATTTACAAAGAACAGGAACAGCCCTTTGGTTTCATTTTGACTGCAGATATTTTCAGGAATTATATATATATGACCTCTAAATGATGTTGGTCTTGTCAAAGCAAATGTTTCCTAATCATCATTTTCTAAGCCAATGTGTGTTAATTTCCTCAGCTCTTCCCCGTGCAGTTATTTATTGGTTCACACTTTTTGTTGGTGCCAAATGCAGTAACATTTTGGGCAGCAGCACAGAGTGATCACCAGAAAGGCAGGGATTATCCAGGCTGGATGATGTGACAGCCAGCCTGTGCATCAAGCCACTTCCAGGACATCTACCCTGACATAAAAGAACCAGTGGAAGCTTCCTGAGCCGTGCTGAATGCTCACCTCATTCCTACAGCCACACGATGCCATCACTATCTTTATTTATTTATTTTTTATCATAATCACTTGGGCCTCTGGGTAATTGGAACAATTAGGGTGATTAATTGCTTGTTTGTAATAAAAACAGAAGACCAGGGAGGGTTACATTACAGGCTAAATATTTTCAGAAAACTCTATCAGCTGGTAGACATAACAAATGCGATCAGTTCAATGCAACATGAAGCTGAGCACATTGTGCAAACTGGTTTGCTCTGGAACTCGAATCTCCTCAAAAGAAGCCAAAGTGTTTAAGAAAATAAACGAAGTCAGAGTGCACAGGGGAAAAGAAATATTGACATGTGAGGCTGCTGTACTTCTAACATAAAGAAACATTGTTTTCCCTTCGGTGCTTTTATTGTCTAAATAGAAAGTGCAAAGCGTGGGGAAAGTGCACAACAAGGCAGAGTGCAGCGGGGAAGGTCAGGAGCTTGCGCTTGGAAGCCATGAGTTACACTGAAAGGAAAACTGGAAAAGCACACAGCGGGGCACCTACAGAGCCAACACATTCCTCACTGACAGCAAGAGGGCAAACTAACCTGCCTGCACTACACTCAGACACCAAGGGTTTTGGAGAGGGAGGTCAAACCCAAGAATAGAAGATACTCCCACTGAAAGTTTCATTTATTGAATCTTCTCTTACAAATCTGGGCTCTCGTCTTCTCCTCAGCAAGATGCTACTGAAAGGCAGCTTCAACTCGTGCCTCTTTCTGGATTTCCTTGCAACCACCTGGTCTCCAAAGACCCACTCTAGCTAAATGGGGCGTGAATGCTTACTTACACACACTTCCCAAAGGAGAAACAAGAGTCAGGAGCAGGCATTGCCCACTCCTGCCATGAAAGCTGTGCCAGTGGATGGAAAAAAAGCCAAATTCCCTGTTAGGGAGCGGATCTCCCACAGCAATGCCAGACACAGCTCAGCTATCAGAATGTTGTTATTGTGCCCATCCCCTTCCTGCCTGTCTCCTGAAGAGTGTGACCACTGCCAGTGCTGTGCAGCTCAGGTGTGCCCTGCAGGGAGGAGCAGGGCTCACAAGCCAGGGCATGGCTGCACACTGAGAGAAGCAGAAAGAACCCTGACAGCTCAGGAGCCACAGCTCTGGCTGTCACCTGCAGAGAGATGTTGTCTCCTGTTCCAAAGCAGTCTTGGACGTCAGAGACTCTACAGGATCTGGACCATGGTGCTCATCAGTTAAGAGTCTTGTCTTTGGCTGAGCCTTCACCAGGCTCCTCTGTGAGGTGCACTATCAAATTTCTACATAAATAAAAAGCCAGCTTCTTATATTGCCCACACTCCCACATACCTGCCTGGTTACATGGAGAAAGTGAACAGTGAAAGGTTTTATGTTCCACTTGTATGATTGGAGACTTTGTGCTTTCACACAAGCACAGGGTCACAGGGCAGGAACAAGGTGTTTTCTTTCCAGTCAGCATGAACCTGACATTTACTACATGAGGGTTTTTGTTCTATTTGTTTTAAGTCAATTACACTTTAACTCAGTTCAACAATGCTGGAAAACCTGACAAAATATTCCAGAGTGTTTAATGAGCATGAATGGACAAACGTCCAAAAGTTAAAATAGGAGCATATTGCAGTTTGTTCTTTACACCAGTAGGTCTTTCTTGTTCCAGTCCCTGACGAGCATTTGTGTCTCTGCCTTTGGGAAACCTGCCTTAAACATTTCTCTTTAGTTGGGAAAAGTCTTTTCAGAGAAATGCCAATGTTTCTTGTGATTAATTATTGAAGAAATTGCCTTTTATTTTCAATTTAACTGTGGAATTTTTGTCAGGCTCATTAAACTGCCAAGTCCTCACCTGTTTAAAAGAATAAGCACCATGAATCTGTAAGAGGAGTGGAGGTCAGTGAAGGAGTGCTGAGCTCCACATCATCAGAGTTTCTGTACTTCAGAAGGGGGCTGTATTTTCCATATGTGTTTTCAGGTATCATCACATTCAAGTGAAACAAACAAACAAAAAATTGGCAAAATTGATTAATTAATGGATTGGCTTCTCTACAGTCAAATGTGCATCTACTGTCAATCCCAAATAGGTTAAACTCCAAACTTCTGAAGGCATTTTCCTGCATTCTGCCTGTCTCACTTACTATACAGAGTTAGGAGAGGGGCAGACTAAATATATGTATATATAGATATACACACACATATATATAAACTACATATCAAAGCTTTGAATTTACTTCTCTTAGCTCCAGGTTGTTACTTTTCAACACAAATAAATTTGTTGTAGACAGGAAGAAATATCCTCCAGCTTAGGCCAAACTTTTCATTCAAATATCCAGTTTGTTATGGGGATTTTGACTTTGGTTTGCTCCCTGCAGAAAAGGCAGAGTACCAAGAGAAATGCTTAGTCCTTTAGTGTCTCAGCACTTAACTCACCAGTTACAGAGAAAAAAAGTGTTCTGAAGGCCACAGAGCTCTGGCTTCATGTAAAACCAAGGTCCAGAAAAATTAATATAATCAACAACAAGCAGTTCAGTCAGAACTCCTGTGAACATTAGAATTGTTCATGAATATTTGACTAAAATGGTTACTTTAAAAATGCAGAGCCATTTCAATTCACTTCTTGCTTATTATTCAGTACACTACTCCTAACACATTTATATCTTGTAAAATGCTCCTCAGCAAGGAAGAGAAAGATAGCTAAACATTCTGTTTTTCTGACAAGACAGTTTTGTAAGCTGTGAAATATACAGTAGCTCTGTTTAATGGCTAGCATTCTTAAAGAGTATGAATAAAATTCGCTACTTGATGTTGCTCACACACGTGAAAAATTAAGCACCTATTGGAAAAGATCTGATTTTCCCAATCTGGACACTAAAACCAGCCTCTCAAACACAAGCTTAATTATGTAGATATACACAGTACCTATTCACACACGTACTATTCCCTGAGGATACATCAGTTTGTGAAGAATGAAAAATTAACTTTGATGATCCAGAAATTATCCTTGGAGAAGATACCAGTCTGGCGTCTTCATTTCAGTTACAGCTCAGGTTGAACAATTTTATCACCAGTCACTCAAAACCCTACAGATTATCCACTCTAAACACAGTTTGATTATTTCACTTGCTCAGCAACCTGGTCTAGTGGAAGATGGCATGGCAGGAGGGTTAGGAATAGATGATCTTTGGAAGGTCCCTTCCAGCCCAAACCATTCTGTGATTGTGTGACAAAATGCAGCTCGCCCAAAGCCATTGAAATAATAAATTCTGCTTTGGAACCTCCAATACAGAATAACATTGCTGGGATATTCCAGCTAAACATCACCTCTGTTCTTTGCCAGAAATATTTACAGCTTTGCTTTCAGGATCACACACTGCTTTTCTCCCAGGGAACAAACATCTTGTAAGGTTCTGGGCCTGCATTCTGATCATAGTTCAATGTTCCCCTTGTGTTTCTTGAGAGCCAGCCTGTGTTTTTCTTGCCTCTCACTGCACATCTCTCCAAAAGGAACTGAACTCACTGGATGAATCACTGGCCCTCCAACCACAGTAATTTGATTTGCAAGTTTCTGGTTTCTTCACCAAATTTATTTCTCTCAGCTGTGGCCCTCATTTAGTCAGATGTAAAAGATTTGTATTTGAGGGGAGAAAGTTTTGTGTCTGCTATGGATGAAGTCAGTCTTGTAGAACTGCTGTGCTTGAATGTATCAGAAGACAGAATGTAGGAAATCCCACTTGAATACATTAAGTTGAGAAGTGAACTGTGGCAATAGTAAATACATTTGTGTGACTGCTACAAGGTCCTCACTGGGTCTTTGTAGGCTCTGAGTCCCTCTTGCTCTGGTTTTCCCTGCTGGAGATCCCACTACACTGTGATACATTCTAGCTCTATTTCTGCAAAGATTCTTCATTTCCTCATTCTCTCACTCAACTGTGAAAACAGAATGCCTTTTTTTCCTGGAAGGGAGGTTTATACTCTAGGAGGAGAAAAAAAAATTCAGACTGCCTTTAATTATAACCTGCTGCTCTAGAACACTAGCACAAGGGACAGCAATGCACACCAAGTCTGCACACAGGCTGTGCTTCCACTGGCTTCTATAATTTAAACAGCTCTCAGACATCATTTTTCTGCAAACACTTCAAGTCCAAAAAAGATTAAGACCATTGGTCTGACAAAACCAGGACAAGAAGAGAATTAACTGCCTGACTTTACTCAGTAGGACTGAGGTCAGGTATTCAACAAACCCTTCCTGACTCAGCTTCAACTACTACAGCACCCTGCCTCATGAATCACCCACTAAGAGCTAGCTTATTTAACATCTCCGTAGAACCTGTATGATTTAAACACTGTAATAATCACTAATCAATGTGACAAGCTTAAGCTTAGAGGGGGAAAGCCTGAAACTTGGTATAAAAATATCTTTCACCAAATCTTTTCCTGCAGTTACACAGAGAAGTTAATTTCTTTATATTGCTATATAAATATATGTAACTGTCATGCAGAGAGGTCCTCAAAACCAGAGAATTGAACTGAAGGTAACACAATCATACTGAAACAAATGGACAGTCCTGAAGGCACGGCACTCTCCTGCTCGCAGTGCCCTTTCTTATAGCACTGGGTCCTTTCAGCAGGCAGACTGAAAATTGCTTACCCCAGAAGGGAAGTGACTTCTTGAGCTCCAGTCCTTTCTGTGGCTCCAAGAGCAGTCTGGATTATCTACTGCATGAAACATACATTTCACCTCAATTTCTTCAACATAACCCACCTGCATGTTTTCTAGAGAAACTTGCTTACTTGGTTTAGACTTAGAGTAATAGAAAAGTCACACCACCCTGCTGGCAATCTGTTCCCCATGTTAACTCTCTTCCTTTAAAATTTCACTTTTGAACTTGGAAACTGGTATCAACAAACCAAATTTGTTTAGCCAGTATGAAGCAGTGTAAAGACATAAACTGGTCTGAAAGAGTCAGGTTTCATTTGACCTTGAATCTTAGACTGAAGTTCAACATGAATCAGCACAAGTCTCATTAGGACTAAATGTCCATTATAACTAAGTTTAGGTCCAAGGAATCCAAAGTCATGAATAACTGTGCTGAATTGCTTAAAAAATAAAAGTATTCTAGGTTAAGTCTTAAATGTTTTCCTTTCCTGCTTTTATGCTACAGGTTTGGTGGTTTTTATATTGAGACTTCTCAAATCAAAATAATAGTCTGAATGCAAGAACTTTTTAAATAGGTGTCAAATGTAAAGTTGTATCAAGTATGGGTAATGTCTTTTGGGCTTGATTTATACTTTGGAAGTCAATATCTTAAATGCCATCCAAAACTTGGCTTTAACTGTAGTTACTACTGTCATCCTGCCACCATCACCAGCTTGGCCTGGGTGCACACCTTCCCTGGAGCACTGTCAGAGCTGTTTGCTCTGCGCTGGTCAACAGACCAAGGGACATTGGAGAGGACATTGGAGAGGCTGTAGAACCACGGAATATTCCGAGTTGGAAGGGGCCCACAAGGACCATGGAATCCAGCCCTGAAGGGACCGGCCCAAGCAGGGACACACCCCGCTCGGAGCCGGCAGCCCCCGCTCTTAGAGTGCGAACCAGCAGCTCCGCCCCAGCACGAAACCATCACTGGGCTCCACCCAAACCTCTGCCCGCACTGAGGAATTCCGCACCACGGCTGGCTACCGCGGCAGCAAAACCCCACGGGACTCCCGACTCAAGCCCCGAGCCTGTACCTGTTGTCCCAGTGGCGTCAATGAGCGGCCCCTTTGCCGCAGAGCCGGGGCGGGACCCGGGCAGGGGCCGCTCCCTCATGAGCGCCATGGCCGCGGCCTCGCCAGCGCCCCCCAGCGGAGGGCCGGCCCCGCTCCCTGTAAGTTTCTCCCAAAACTGCAAGGAAACGAATCCTGATTACGATTTTCCATCTCCCTCCACAGCGTTCCCCTGGAGTCCTCCAGGTGCTTTGCGTCGGAGGGTGGAAATTGTTATTCCTCTTAATTTTATTTTTTTTTTTTTTGAGGTTTGGCTCTCTGATTCTTTGTTGCACCGGCCGTGGAAGATCACCGTGAGGTGTTGTGGGGGAAAACAAAGCACAGCTGACGGCTGGGCCTGAGGAGGGTGAACCCGGCGTGTGCGGGCTCTGCAAAGCTCTGCCAGGCTCCGGGCACCGAGCTCTGCAGCCTCTGCGGGCCACTGGAGACTGGCAGTGTTTTTTAGTATTTTATAGGCAATATTTGTAATGCCAGCACTGAGCAACATCGGGAAGCCAAGAGCCATGTCACAACATGAGGCGCTCCATGAGGAAGGGGATGTAAATAATCAGCCATCTGCAGGTACACCAGGCTTTGGAATTTCTGGAATTTAAGTGTATATTTACTGTTGGAAGAGCATGAGAAGCAGTCGATTTGCACCTTGATCAAAAGAATACATTTCTTAATGAAAAACAGAGACTTTTGTACAAAAAATGGGGAGGTTCTCCCAGGGAACTACGTGTATGACTGTTATTTAGATTCTTTGTTGCACCAAAAAAAGGAAAAATTTTGTAAAAAGAAATGTTTTATATTTGCTGTAGCTTATGTGGCTTGAGCATATTTGAGTCCCTTGTACCAGTAAGGCTATTAAAACCCTGACAGTAATTATTAAATGAAACCAGAAATGCCTCCACTGAAGGCAGTTGTGTAAAATTAAAAAAAAAAATCATCTGTGTGAAATCACAACTAGATCCATAGGGGATCACCCTATGGAATCAGCAGCAAGGTCACCACTAATGTTGCCTGGCTGAGGACAATATCCAAAGAACCAGCAAGAAGAAATGAGAGAAACGTTGCCCATTGTAATTAAAAGTAATGCCAAAACAAATCTGCTTTTTGTGGGGGCTCTTTCGGAATTGTTGAAGCTGAGCTTACTCGTGTGTAAGATGGACCTGTAGGGATACGTGGAAAAGTCCAGTGCACAAGGTGGGTGTGTGGGCACATCACCACCCAGGCACCTGTGGTGGATCTGGAGCTCTCTCTGGGCTGCAGTAAAGCAGGCAGTCAGTCCTTCTCTGATTTCAGGAACACTTTCCATAAGGTCTCTCTTTACATTTGGATTTCTCCCCTACATTCTGGCAAGCTAAGCAGAGACATAACTCTGTGAC
Source organism: Bombycilla garrulus (assembly GCA_013400315.1). Taxonomy (NCBI): domain Eukaryota; kingdom Metazoa; phylum Chordata; class Aves; order Passeriformes; family Bombycillidae; genus Bombycilla; species Bombycilla garrulus. Next base: position 1,025,848 of record VXBU01004543.1, on the reverse strand, counting down.
TAATGCTAATGTTGCAGCAGTAAAATATTGGGCAAAAAATGGGAAAAGCAGACCCGCTTGCCTGTAAGAATGATTTAATTAAAGTTTTCACTGTTCTAAAATAGTTATGTTTCACATCGTAAAGAATTTTTCTGTCATGAAAACTATTTTTTCAAGGGGAAGGAGATTTTTCTTTGCTGTAAGCTGACTTTATTGGTAAGCAATTAAATATTTCTTTGGATTGCAGTTCAAAATTAATTACTCGTTAATGTGGAAAAACCAGCTGTAGTCTTGCTGTGGATTCAGAGGTTTCCAACTGGGTGCATCTAATTCCAAGATGAAAAAAATCCTAGAAGGAGTATTATAATTACTGTCATATGAAAACCTGCTTCAGTCCAGATGTAGAAGCTGATAGCCTGAGAGTGTTAACACTGAGCAATCTGCTGCAGGGAAAGGACAGATGAATCCTACATATGTTTGCAGAATGGACATATTACACTATTCTTCTACAATCTCTTGGGTTTGTTTTCATTTTTCTAAAGCTCCTTAAAAAAAAAAAAAAAAAAAAGGCAGATTTACAATAATCTGAGGGGTTTGAGTGTCACAAACACCTCTATAAAATCTGCATCCTAAACTTGCATACCTAACCAATTCTGTCCACTCTCTACTCTCACAAGGAATTCCACTGAAAGTAATGAAATTAGTGGTGGGAGTAAATGTTAGAGCTGGTTCCTAATTCCTAATTCCAGCTTTTCTCTTTCAAGGAACAAACAAGAGCTCGTGGTTCTGTGAGGACCCAGGGACTTGCAGCAAGGACAGAGAACTGACAGAAGTGTCAGCTGTTAGGAATCACACCTTCAGAAGTTCAGCTCAAGAAGTGAATCCCCAGAAATCTGAAAATAGTAATGATGACAACTGCATATATGCAGATTTCCTACTGCAACCAGTAGCAGCTTGCATGCAGAAAGATTTCAGAGGCAAAAGGAATCCTTTCCTTTTCCTTCCTAAATTTTATTAATTCAGCCAAAGTCTGTGTGGCTTCAGCCTTAATAAAAAACAATAAATTTCTGGGATGATTTAGGCTGGAACAACCTCTGAGTGACTTGTCTAATCCAAATCATTCCATTTCAATCCAAACTGATTTCATTATCCCTAAGTCATTTATTTAAATAAATGCAGTCAGGAGAGATCACAGAGTTTAATTATTGGAAACACTGGTTGGCACTAAGTTTGGAATTAAAATTACTCACTTTGAAGTCCTTGAGTGCACAGTATGACAACACCAGTTGTCAAGGAATGGTTTTTTCATTGGTTAAAAAGGACAAGCTGAGCACAAAGTGAAAGAATGAAAACTTGAATTATCCACATAAGGTAGTTCATCCTGTCAGCTGGAGAGTTACCCACTTTCAATTCTCTTACCAAGTTATTTATGTCTCTAGGCAGGGATAGGGGCAAGAACTTGGGGACAAGTTTCCTGAGCTGTACAAGTCTGCAATGACACCACACAGAGCTTGACTGATGAGAGGATTAAGCATATTAAGCAGGATTGGCCTCACTGTTTTCCTACAGCTGTAGGAGCACCCAGTCTTAAGGTGTGCCAAAGGAAATTTAGGTTGTAGGTCAGGAGAAGTTTTTTTAATGGAAGAATGATAAAGTTCTGGAATCATCTGCCTGGAGAGGTGGTGGAGTCACCATCCCTGGAGGTGTTTAAAAGAAGATTGGATGTGGCACTCAGTTTAGTTGAGGTGTTAGGGCATGGGGTGGATTCAATGATCTTAAAGGTCTCTTCCAACCCAGCGATTCTGTGATTCAGCAAACCAGCTGACGCTTTGCCCCAGTCACCTTCTTGTCCTTCAGGTGTATCAAGTAGCAAGGTTTGGTAAAGGTTTTACAGCTGCTCTGCCACACCTGACATGTTCTAAAACTAAAGACTCTACTTTTAAACTCCCCCAGTAATCAACTTCTCCATCTTTTCAGTTTAGTTGCCTTTCTCTGGCTCTTCCTTAAACTCACTGCTTCCCTCTGGAGATGCCCTGGAGATTTATCTGCAGCAGTGCAGCAAGGGAGACCCTCGTGGAGTGGCAGCCATCCTTCAAACAGCCAAACAAGGGCTTTGGTTCACTTGATAGTTCAGAAAGATGGAGGGAAAGGAAAATGAGGAGTTTGATTTGGCAAGGTGGAAGCAGTTACTGGCCCAGTAAAACAGACAGCAAGCAGTGCTGTATGTGCAGAGTATCTACAGTGACTGTGCATTACAGTCAGTGAAATGGGCTGCAATCCACCTTGCTTTGAGACTTAAGGAGTAATACAACACTGAATATGACTTTAGAAAAATATCTGGGAAGGAGCTGGTTCAAGTATTCATCCTGAACATTACTATTTCCTTAAATCATTATGTTATAAAAACCAAACCCTCCATCCACAGAGGAACTTACTTGTGGGCACTGCTGATATTTCTATTTGTAGATTATTTTATTTTGAAAAGGAAGAGGTATCTGGAGCTTTCCAGGCAGACAGAAGTTCTGGAACACTCCTGGGAGCAAAGATCCTATGGTAAATCTAAAATATAACAAGTTGTACATCAGATTCTTTGCTATAGATAAATGAGTTTTCTGTTTTTTTTTTTCTCTTGGCAGTTCTAAATTTGCCACTTTCACTTTTGCCCCAAAACACTGCCCTGCAAAGCATTCCAGCACGTCATCTACTACATGAAACTAAAGATAAATTTTCAGCTTAGCAGAACTTCTTTATTTCTTGCATTGAGCAAGGAATTATTAGTATTAATATTAGAAAAGAAGTCTGTTTATTTTACTGCATTCACCTCTACAGAAGCAGAAAGACATAGGAAAAAATTACTGAGGCCTAAATCTCCCTCCAGACAAGTCTGTTACACAGAGCTGTTCAGGGCAACATCTGACATTTGGCTAGAAAAATTACATGCAGACACACATCAAACCATAACAACAGTTTAATGTTTCTTTTTTAATTATACAAAAGTCCTACCCCAATTATTCAAACATGAACAACCGATCCACTTGATCCAAACCCATTAATCCAGTCAAAACAGCAGAGAAATATACCATTCATGTTTAATTAAAGATTTTCATTGACAACCACAGTATGGATGGATTTGACTAAGTATTATTGTAACTGGTGTTTTGTCCTGGGCAAATCTCTCCACACCTTGGCTACGCCGCAGTGCACTCGCAGTACACACGTGTAAAGCTGTCTGCAGGAGCCCTTTAGAAACAAACAGTACTGCTCAGTTTCAGCTGGCACGGGTTAAACAACACTGAAATCATGTATAAATCATCAAGGACGTTCAAAATGTCAGATGTGAAGCCTGTGTGACAAGAAGTGATTCCAAATAACTTTGCCCCCAACCTACACAGAAGGTGCTGTAAAGAACCCAGAAACAATGTGGAGGCACCAGGCCCTTCCACACATTCCTGCCACACCCTTCCCTACCCCTGCTCCATCCCATTCCTAGGCAGCCGAGTGCTTCAGCAACCCAGGCTGGCTTCACATCCTCTCTCACACAGTCTTCAGGCTCCACATCACTTAACTCTTCTGTAACATTCAGAACCAGATTTCCTTTACAGCAAACTGATACAAACAACATCTTTCTGACTACTGTCATGAACATGAAAACGCTGCAGAATGCACATGGCTCAGAGACCGTGGTCTGGGAGCCAGGTAACCTCAGCAGAGGAACAGATTCAGAGTCATAATCATTTGTTACTTCCACTGGAAAACTTTTTAGGAACGTGGGCTTTGTAGTGCTTGGGAGGCAGAGCTGTGAGCCTGGTAGCTCCAACGTTGATCATAAAGTGAGGCAGGGGCTAATCCCCTTCTAGCTGTTATGACTGCTCGGTGATTTAAGTGTCACTCTACCCTCATTAGCTAACACTCAGAAATGAAAACAGTACTGCCTGCTCTCAGCTCTTCTCCAGCCCATTTATTGTGTAAAATATACAGATGGGTCTCTTCTTGTTTATTCTGGGGAAGGAGGAGTTTGGCCACGTTCATGAACCACCCCTGAATCCTCACTGTCAGCTTCAGTAGCTAAAATGGAGAATAGAAAAACGTCAGAGTTAAACACAAAGAAACAAAAACCCCAAACTCTCTGTTTCAGTTCTTGTTACACCTGGAATCAATCACATTTCCACATTTGAAGCTGCACTGGAATAGAAGTATGAGGCAAACACTTCTACCCACTTACCCACAAGTGAACCTATGCCATGCCTTTTTAACAATCTTGTGAATTCTCAAAGACCCTGACAGACTGATTCATAATCTCTTTGTCAAATCCAGCTAAGGATTTTTATTTTATAAAGTATTTACTTGGCAATTTGCATGAAAAGCTCCCTCATCTCCTCACAGGCAACTGGGGTTTTGGTTTTCTGTGGCTTGCTCTTTTAGAAGGCCAACCATCTGCAATCAGAGTCTACCATCAGATGCTGTACTGGCTGTTTTACTGGACTATCTTGTGTTTATTTTGTCCAGTCTCTGTAACACAACCAGTCAATACTGCATGGAATTGTGTAACAACATGTCTGTACTTCACACCACCCCTGTAAACTGAACTAGCCTCATTAACTCAAATCTCTCTGGAAGCATCTTCCACCCTGAGAGCATCATTTTAAGGTAAGCCTTGAAGTTTTCCATTTTTTGTTTTTATTTGAGATTTCCTTCCAGGCAGAGGTCACAGACCCTTCTCCTCACCAGCTGTCACCCCGCTAGGGTTTTCTATATCCATCTTCCTACAACAATTTTGCCAGAAACCCCATTTCACCTCAGTTCTGGAGGTTTCTGGAGAAAGGATGTTCCCAAGTTTAACTGCAGGTTGGAGTCAGTTCCATTAAAAAAAAAAAAAAAAAAAGACATTATGGGATGCTAAGACATCCTTATGCACTACACATTACAGCTTTTCTCAAGCATCTTGAATTCCAGGAAGAATTAATTTGTTTCACTCTTCCCTTTACATCTGCATCTTCTGCTGCCAGGCTATTTTGCATGACCTCATGCAGAATTTTCCCCCCTCACTGGGTTACAACTGCAAATTCCTACATATCCTGGAGCACAAATGCTATGCAGTAGAATTAATTTGTACTTTCTCCATAGCACCAAAGAAACTGGATTGTTCTCTGAGCAGCACAATCCATGATGCATTGTTTCCCATGGCTCTGTGCCTGGGCTGTGATTTCCCTGCTGTGTGTTAAGGGCTGAGGTCATCAGATGGCATTTTGCTCCCTGGGGGAGGCTGCTCTGCTGGTGCTTCTTCTCTATCCAGTTGCCTGTTTTCAGCAGTTTTTGGGCAGTACAACTTCACTCTATCAATGCAGGACTGGATTCCCTCTGTTTCCCTTACACACTACTGGAACTTCACTCCTGTTCCCCACGTTTGTGTGCTACTCCCAGCTCCTTCCCATTCCCTCAGAGTCCAGCAGAAAAGCTGCAGCTCCCTACATGTTTTCTGCCACTGCAGCATCCCCAGATATTTGTCCCCTCCAAATCACAAAGCCCATCAATCTTCACACACACTTCCTGATTTGCAGGCTAGTCCTTGTTTTCCTCTCTTCCCCTCAAATTCAGCCCATATTACTTCACCTCCAGCACACCAGTATCTCCTCCACACTGCCTTTATCAGAATCTTCAAATAACTTTACATTTCTACAATGTCTGTAGACCCCCACACTGCCATATTCTCCACATTCCCCTTGTCCACCACATTTCCTGCCTCCTTCTCTTTGGCTTTCCAGCCAGCCTGGAGGCATCTGCTTCCCCTGCACATCAATATTGTGTAGGCACGTGATCACAACAGATATGTTTGGCTGGAAATAGCTAATGGGTTGAAGAGTTATGAGAGGACTGACATCAACAGAAAATGAGGCTGCACGAGCCTTATGTTGTTGAGAAATCAGGCCAAAAAAAACCCTAATTTATATTTTGTCCCACATAACCACCACCACCATCTTTTCAATTCAGATGAGATCATTCTACTTCTCTTATTCTCTTCCCTCTTGATTTTTTAGTGGGTGATTATTGTAATCTATTCCATAAACAGTTAGCTTAATGATTTTTTGTTCTCATGTTCAAGAAAAGAAACAAAGTTGTATTTATTTATCTGCATTTTTAAAAATTTAAAATAAAAAAATTAAAATAAAACTGGCTATTTGCACATCCAGTATTAGTGGTTAATTCTCTGAGCAGCTCTACCCTCTTGTGGTCACAGCTTAGCTGCAGCCAAATGAAAAACTTGTGAATATAATCACAAATATGTCCACATGTAGGCATAATACACGAAACAGACATAGAATAGAAGGGCATAATGACTTAATCTATAACAGAAATTCAAAATCCTGTGGAAATCAGTTAAATATTTTGAAGATTCAATATTTATTTTCCAGCATTTTCAGATGAGCAAGAAATTTCATATTATTCATGGTGTTAGTCCGCATTATTTTCTAACTATTTGTATAAATTGAACTACAGCCAAATAATTTTTAAGATATGTCCTGAAAACTAGCTATGTAGAGAAATATTTTCTTTTTGAGAGCATCAACAGATCATTGTCTGGAATAGCTCTGAGTCCAGGGGCCTTTGACATCTGCCTGAAATTGAGGTGCTTGTGAGTTGGAAAGGCCAGGCCTGCCAGGCTCCTCCCCTGGGTCAGCCCTTCCCAGGGCTGTACAACCTGTCCAGGGGTCAGGAATTCAGGCTGGCTTCAGCCACAGAGGTCAAACCTAGCTGGGATCAGAGTCTCTTGGGTTTCCCTTTCTGTGGTTAGATATTAAAACCAGGTTAACAGTGACTCTCTCAGGGCTTTTCTTGGACTTCCTTACCATGTACCTCCTTGGTTGTTTCAGCCAGGATGTTCAGTGAAACCGGAGCTGGGATGTAATGAATCCCTGTCAGAAAACTCGGTGGGATGAACTGATGCAGAGGAGTGTAGTACCCTTGAGGGAAATCTCCAGCTCCATCTGGAACCTGTGCAAACACATGAAGCAGATCTCCTCCTTCCATCTAAAGATTCTCTCCAGGATACATCTGCGTTATCAGACCATTTCTGGTTTCTGTCCATATTCTGCCATGTCAGTGCACCTATTGGCACGTGGAAAGCCTGTGCACCAGGTAACATGCTGCAACTGAGGAGCAAGAACTTCTCAGACCATGGCAGAGCAAAACTGACCTTTTAAGTCCTTGTCACCTATTCTGGCATCTCACTGGAGTAGCTGGTTTAAACCAGGAGCAGCCATCCTCTTTGTCAGTAACCCATAAAACATGACAGAATTTCTATACAAGCATAATAAATCTATTGTTTATCATCTTGAGCCAGATCACTCTGCCTTAACATCAGCTGACAAATTGTACTGAAAGCAGGTCAGATTATTTACATCATCATTTGCTAATGTTTTCTTCAGCATAATGTATCAAAATGCTATGAAGTAACTGAAAAGGAGGATGACTTCATGGTTACTACAACAGAGCAAGGGCAGCTAAAATAAAGCAGCACTAGCCCAGGTAATTAAAAGAGTTCTACTCACTGCTACAGTGGTTGCATTCCCCGGCACACAGTTGCCAGGAATGTGTCGGAATCCTCTCTGAAGTGATATCCCTGGAGGTGATGCTGCTTCGCCACTGCTTGACTCAGTGATGGCAAATCCCAGGGAAAATGGGTGATAAGGATATACCCCAGAACACCCAGGGTACACTTTCGGGATTTCTCTCTCCAGGTGTTCTGGGTTGACAGTGTATTCTGGAGGAAAAGCAGGGTGAGCTAGGAAACAATGAGAAAAGAACAAATAAAATTATCCATGTAATTTTATGGAGTTACGTAGAAGTAGCTGCAAGAACAAATTCCACTCCCAGACAGGAGAATCTGGTCCTTCGGTTTCATGTTTAGCTTCCCATTAATTGATTTTGTGATTTTTTCAGGAATTAAGGAAAGGTACAGCAGATGACTCTGTAATGAAGTTATTTTGCATTCTTTTCTGTCTTGTGTGCTATAAAGTTGGTCCTTAGTAAAGCACTGGCTGCAGAATCTTATTTTTTCAGTACATCAGCAAGAACAAAACAACCTACCTTAACTTTTGACTGTAAGGTACTTAAAACAAAATTCCACAGAAACAGCAAAGTTCTAACTTTCTAGCGTTTTAATAATATAGTCCTATCTGTCACTTCTTAGCTTAATTTACAGGACACTCAGTTTTAGGGTCATACACAAACAACTTCAGAGGCAGAAATCAGTTACTTCACGTTTTATCTTGCATCTTGAATTTATATGGCCTCTCTGAAGTCTTAGGAAAAGAAGTAGAGTGGCTATTGGAATGTAAATAAGGTCCTACTTGTATGCCCCCATCCTCCCGACAGGCAGAGAAGACAAAGAATTTCTTTTGAAAGGTTTACTTCTGGAGTACTATAATTTGTGCCTAATCTTTTTTTTATATTGATCAGCAGGCTAGAAATGCTAACGGAAGGACTGACAGACATCTGTATAGCTATTGTCATCTATAAACATACTTTTATTCCAAAACAAATCTAAAAAAGGGAAGTTATTGACAATATTCTCTGGGGACTACAGATGTAAGTCTTTTTCCTAGGTTTCGCAGGACAATGTTTTGTCTTGCAGTCTGCCAAGTCTCCAGAGGATCGGATTCATGACTACTGCAGTCACTAAGAATTTCTGCAACATTCTAATAGGAATAGAATGAAGCTACTATAATAAACTAGACAAGTCACATGAAAAACTCTATTAAAGGATGCAGTTCAAGAGATGACAGACCATACAACTGCTCCACCTGAGAAGTTTATGCCCTCCTCTTAAATACCACATCCACTTTTACATCAAGTCATCCCATCCAAATTTAGTTTTTGCTAGAGGTATGTATTAAGGTGAAAAATCTTTTTCTTTTACAGAGGTAGCACAAAATGCTTGCTACAGACAGCTGCAGACAGCGTCACCTTACCTATTTACACGCCATCAGTGATATTTTTAGCTTTTTTGTTGCTGGAATTTTGTGCCTGTGAGTTTATAAGCACTGTGACAGCACTCAGAGAGACATGCGGAGCAGACCCAGCTTGGCTGCTCTCAGTGAGAAGCCACCTGGCTTTAGCTTCGAGCCCGCAAGGGGCGGCGAGGCTGAGCACGTTGTTCCCGCCCGGCACTGCGGAGCTGCCAAGGGACGGGATGAGGCTGCTCAGCCGACCTGCCAGCACAGAGCCCTCTGCAGAAGGAAAGCGGGACAGACTGCAGGAGCGGCTCTGCGGGCACCCCGAGCAATCAGCGAGATGCACACGTGGCACAAGGCACAAGTGCACAAGTGCCCAAGAGGAAGATGCTGGGAGAGGCTTTGGGGACAGGTCCTTACCGTCGTCCCTGAAGGGAGGTGGCGGTGGCCCCCAGCACGCCGTGCCCTTGCCGCCGCCGTCCGGCTGGGCGCCCTTCTTCCTCTCGTGGCTGCAGAGCTCGGGGGCACCGTCCTCCCGGGCTGCCCCACGGGCCTCGCCCGACGGAACGGGCTCCGCGCCTGCCCTGGCCGGCGGCTCCGTCTCCTGCTGCCTCAGCGCCTTCTGGGCTGCCATGATCTTCTGCCGCTCGGTGATGAGCGAGCACTTCTCGCACAGGCACATCTTCCAGCGGCAGTGCCCGGCGTGGCCCTTGACGGGCACCACGAAGCCGTGGTTGCGGCAGCGGGAGCACTTGGGTGCCCGCAGCGCCTTCGCCGTGGCCTCGGCCGCCTCCATGGCACCGCGGCGCCCGCTCGGATCGCCCCCGGCCGAGTCCTCCCCCTCTCCCGGGCTTTTATACGGGACGGACATGTAGCAACCCGGGCCGGAGGGGTGGAGAGCCCACGGCAGCGGGTGGGGAGCGCCCCGGGTGCCGCGGGCTCCCTGCCCGGCTCCAGGCACGGCTCCCGCGGACACCCCCTGCGGCCTTGGTGCGGGCGGGAGCCGAGCGCGGCCGCGGGGGCTGAGCCTGCAGGAGCTGCGGGGGGCAGCTGCCCTGGGCCGGTGCTCGCGGGGCTGGCGGCTTGGATGGGCCCGGCGTGCACGGACACGAACGCGCTGTCCCATTCAGTAGTGCCCTAAAAGATAATTGTCGCTTTTGGCACTTTACCATCTGCACCCACTTTCATACCCCTCATGCATTCGCTTTTAATATGCACGGGACTACAGTCCCGTTTTGTTTCCAATTTGCAGCGTGCTTCTCTTGATGAGCACGAGTGACTGCCTCAGCAGTAAAAGAACACTTCCATCATTCTGTTCTTCAAAGACAAAGGTGGAAAGCATATGTCATCCCAGAGACCTGTCTCCTTTTCTCAGAATTCCTTGCTCTCTGGAAACAAAGAACAAAGACAGGCTTACAATTAGAAATACAGGAATGCTCCAGTTCTAGTATTGCTTTGAAAGCACTTGTTATTTGTTACTGCTCCTAGCTGCAAACTCGTGGTTTACACAGTAGCCCATTTCAGGAGAAAACTCCCCACTTTGCAACACTGCTGACGTTTCTCACCTATACAATAGCTGTTTTAAAATCTTAAGGTGGCAATAGCTTCGATGTTAAAAAGAATACCTTAAAAATTAACTACCAAGTAGTAGTGAAGCTTTCTTTTAAGTTTCAAAAGAACCAGGTAACATCTCTCTGCGTGCTCTGAAACAATTCTAACTGCAGTGGAGTTTGTTTCACGGAACCTGGCAGAATCCCTTCCCTTAGTGCCGACAATCGTGTAAAACCTGGTGCATCCTTCAACACCTTGGGGGGTGAGACCCCAGCAGAGTGGGCCCCTTAGGGATTTGGCAACTGTGTGATTTGGCAACAAGTCTTGATCGCAGTGAGCAGCTTGCTTCTGTGCCCACCAAAGCTAAACCGAGATTTGTGGCTTCTCACTTTGCAGAAGACCCAGTAGGACTTTGCACCTAAACCTGCAGGTTTCCAGTAGGATTTTGCCTCCCGGGGAGATGTTTTGTGAGTGCAATACCGGCATAGGAGCCCAGACTTGCTCTTGAAAGCAATTCATACCCAAATCCTCAAATGCACTCAATCCCTCGAGCCCTCAACTCCAATCCCATCCTGCAGATTTCGCTATCCCAGTCCAGGCTGAGCCTTTGGCAGCTGCTCTCTGGGAGGACTCTCGGCTGTGCCTTTGCACCAGGTGCAGTCAGAGACCCTGTGCCCACTCTCATTGGGAGCACCAGCAGCTCCCTGTGCTGGTTTCCTGAGATGGCTTCTAAAGCTCGATGAGGAGAGCCAGTTTCATGTGCATGGGCACGTGTGTGTTACCGTTTCTCCCTAGCTCAGAAAATCACCTACTGGATGGGCCTTCAATAGAAGCTGCTCTTCAACGCAGTCTTACAGCACTGCTGTGCCAAGGCCTTGATCTTCCCATACTCATTCTAAACATTGACTCTGTATTAAATATAGATGGATAAAATATTACTAATTTTATGTTCCATATTTTTACTGTATGCTTGGGATGTACTAATTTAGCTGCAGAATGAAAGAGGATGGATGACACATTTAAAAAAACTGTAATTATATCTTTTCATAGATACCTAATCTGTGTTCATTTGGATACTTGAGCAGAGGACGAGAAAGGTAGGCTACATGTACTTTCCCCAGTAATTTTCTTTTCTGAGTCACACAATACTATTCTTCAAGACATTTACTCAAATACACAGAAATTTATCTCTTTCTGAAATGGTGTACTAGCCATGTACCAGTTTCTTCATTAATTAAACCATATCTTTCAAAGTCATGTGGGTTTTTCTTTTGAAAAACTTTCACCTAAACATTCAGTATTTATTTAACTCTCCATATAGTTTGTTTCAAACATAACTAGACTTTCTTTTTGTAGAAAAGTGAACATTTTACTTCGCTTGTGAGGTAAATTCTTATTTCTGCATACAGTTCAAAGAATTCTATTATCCCAATCCTGTTATGTTTTTGTATATGTATTTGAATTAGCCTAATCACATACTGTAAGAAGACCATAACAGAGAGAAGACAGAACAATTTCAAAATACGTTTTTGGAATGAAGTGTAGACTTGTATATGGATGCAGCTTCACGTCTATTATAAGTTTCTTCTTTGTACATATTTGAAAGAAAATGAGGCCCAATAAAGACTTTTCAAAACTTAGTTTTCTCTAGCATTTTGTGTAACATATGGTGGAAGCAGAACATAAAATACATAAAGAGTTGTGCATTAAAGTAGCATTTATAAGAATTATTATCTTGCAAAAATGAAAGGAAGGCAACCTGCTGACTTCATATTATTGAAATAAATTGCAATAATATCTCTACTCCTTTCCAACTTCTGAATCATATAAACTGTGTGGATTTGGTATGCAGTTTGCTTTGTACATGAAATAGTGAGGAAAAACACTGACTTAGCTAAAAGGGAACAAATCAAAAGACTGCCATAAAAGTGAATAGCAGAAAATTGGGGGTTGGGTTTTTTTCCTCCTTCTCAGACTTTCCAGCTAATATTCATACAGTAAATGTTTTTTGGCAAGAAAATTGTTCTGTGGCAAGAAAATTGTTCTGACATTTCAGAGAGCAACAGCAACTCAATCAAGAATTTTATTCAATCTGAGATCTCCATTAACAAATATTTCCACACTTGGTTTGAAATACATTTTCTCATACATAAAAATCAAGAGTATCTTTCAGATTTTCAAGACACCATGTATGAAGGTAAAATCCTCTATTCAAAAATTATCTTTTTATCTTTGTTGTTTGGAAGTATCCATTATGGACTGCTATAAGGCATTATATGAATATTGATATAGTAGTACTGTTTTTTTTCAGGTCTTCTCCATTATAACTGTGTGGAGCTGTGTTTACAGCTCAGTCAGGGCAGAATCAACATGAGGAGATTTACCTGCAGAGGCAGAACTGCCCAAGAAGAACTCTCACCTTCACCTGTCCCAGAATATCATTTTAAGAAGTAGCATATTTAGCATCCTCATAGTTAGAAGCTCCTTATAAAAAATATGAAAGTGTTCCAAACATCCTCAATCTGACCTGCAGTACCAAATCCCCCTCGCTGCCGAGCTCACAGCAGCACACATCCATCAGTGCTGCCACAGAACTGCAGGGCTCAGCTCTCTGCTGACAAGCTCACAAGGCTGGCTGATCCCGCCCAAAGCAAGCCTACATGACAATGAATAAAAGTCTTCCAGTCACTTCTGTGAACTGTATTTTCCACTTTTCTAATCAGGGTGAAATTGTACTGGAGCAAACATATTTTTTTAAAATGTGAGGAAACGTGCAGTGTAGAAACAGTGCAATATGATTATACTCTATCTACATTAAAATTTGAAATGGCTGAAATGTGTTTGGGTTACACCTTTTTTAAATCCGTTTGCAGTTAAGTTCTTTAAATTTAAATAACCAGATTTAGCTTTTCAATTATCTTTCAGCATCAGTTCCTTTGTTTTAAAATGTTGTCTTCTGTAATACAAGCAGGAATTTCACTGAGATGCATGGGGAGGTTTATTATTGTAATATTTAAAACAGTTTTAACCAGAGCACAATTAGATGTTGACTTTCATCTGCTGTATCAAAAAAAGGTGGAACTCTATGCTGTGATCAGAGAAAATTGGATGGAGTTTATGTGTATTTTAAAGTCTTAAAAATGTATCAAAGGTATACAAGCACTTCTGGTTTCTTTAACAAACACAGCTAAAATAAATCCTGAGTACTTAAAATTGAGTATCTTTTTTTAATATATAACAGTTCTTAAATATTAACAGCAGAGACTTTATTAGTAACATTGCTGTTTGTTTCTTGTAACAAGATCTTTATTTAAGAGAAAAGGAATAGTGATTAAACTGGAAACTCTGTGATGTAGTTATTTCATGAGTTTCAGAAGGGTGGGGTGCACGGAGAGAAATCAACCCCAGCAAGAAAACCAAACATGTAGCAGTTCTTATTCTGCATCAATATATCTCTCAAATAAGCAGGAAACAAAATGCATTAAGGGGAAAAGAGTGAGACAGACTTAGAGTGTTTAAAGATCCCTATCTAGAAAAAAAAATAGATACATGGTAAAAAAACTCCTGCGGGAGATGTTCAGTCAGTTTGCAATAAATAAGGATCACTGTATCATTGAATCTGATTGTTTGCTTATTTTTCCATGTCTAAGAAAATAATTATCCCTTCAGAAGAAACCTTTTGTTTCTTTAGAAGGTGTCCTGCTTTGAGTGATTGACATTTTGGTGGGCAGGAAATAACCACCCCTGGAAGTGAGGTTTGCTTGTGAACTTCCCCTGGGCCCAGTGTAAGACCAATGGAGGACTTCTCTTGCAAAGCTGTAGAGAACAGACTGAATACTTTTTATAACATGTAGAATGCTTTTAGGGGGATGCACGTGAGCCTAGTCAAGTGGGGAGTGCTGAAGCAGCACTGATTTAATGAGGTCCCCGGCCCCAGGGACAAGAAGAGGAATCTGTTTCTTGAGATGAANACTTTTGTTTTGGACTAGGAAAAAACATTCTTAAAACTGTACCCTAAAAGCTGATGCAGCCCATGCAGTGGGCCCATGCAGAGGACTGTGTCATGGGAGATGCTTCACAATGGCAAATCCCCAGTGGGCCATTTTTTAATTGGGTGGCCACAAGAGGACTGATATCCTGTGGAATCTATTTTATGCAGGAGAGACTCTGCTCTTCCTTGATGGCTTGGGGTGACACGGTGCCTGCATCCAAACTCTGGCCCACCGGCATGCCGGACCAGCTGAAAAGGCAGATACGGGTGCCAAGAGTGGGCCACCCCTGAGAACCAGCATTTCCCCTGGGTACAGCTCAGGGCTGCAGCCCTTCAGGCAGTACTCCTGTCTGGAGGAGGTGAAGGACGAGACAGAGACTTCTGTTGGGAAAGGGTTTATTGCAGGGTCCAGGAAGGTGGGAGTCCAGGGAAGGAAGCCAGCAGAAGCGCTGAACAAAGCACTGACAACAACTTTAATAGAAGGGAGGTCCCTGGGGTGGAGACAATTCTTCAACCAGTTGGGATATACTGAGGGAAGAACACAAGGTGGGGTGGAATACATAATTTACCAATGAGGGAGAACATAGGCGGGGAGCAACTCATATCCACAAATGATACATCGAAGAGAGGGTGATTGACAAAGAAACTTCTGGAAATAGGGGAGGAGTCGGGGAGGATTGACAATAGCTGGGGAGGGGAATTGGAGGATTGACATAGAACATTCGGGAGGAAGGGGATGGGACAAGGGCAGATTGATAGGGAAAAGGTGGGGATTTTGACAACTGAAACACCCAAAAGGGGAGGGAATAACATTGGAACAAACCTTTAACAATGGGAAACAACGAACAAAATCATTAACAAAAGAGAGAAATAATAATAACACAATTGAAGAGACACCCAAAAAGCCAGACTTCATACAAGTCAGTGCAGGGTGTGTCCCTCCACATGGCAGAGGTGACAGCAGAGTCCCTCCACACACTGAGTATAAAGCCCCAAGGACACAGGTCTGTGGTGTTTTATCATAGGGAAGGTCCTAATGGGAAAAGGCAGCCCCATCTCCATCTGTCCCGGCCTGGGTGGCACCATCATGGATCTGGAGGGGGCTCTCATCATTGGGGGCCCTGGCATTATTGGCATGTGTCCTCCCATGGGTGGCCTCATCCCAGGAGCAAGTCCCACCGGCATCATTGCTGGGGGGAGTGGGCCCATCATTGGGGGGCCCCCCATGTGTGGGGCTGGCATCATGCTGGGCTGGGGAGGGGCAGGGATCCTGGGAGGAGGTGGAACCACGGCTCTGGCCGGAGGCGGTGCCGACAACGGGGTCGATGGAATTTTCTCTTCCTGGAATTCAGCTGCTATTGTTTTGTCAATCAGTCTCTGGGCCAGGGCCTCCATCCACTTCTGGTAATAATCCTTCACGTTCTCCTTGTGCTTCCGGCCACTGCAGTGGGTTTTTCTCACGGAGGGTGAGTCGTGGGCGAGGTACATGTCACAGTACTTACAGTAAAACTTGGGCATGGTGCTCGCAGGCAAGACTCTGAGGAGAAAAAGCCCAAGCTGGAACGCAGAAGTCCTGAGGCAGTGGATGGATGAGGTGGGTCAGAAGCTCTGCAGCAGTCTCGGCAGGGCGTCCCAGCAGGGCAGGGGGTGCAGGCCACCGAAGGAGAAAGAGCAGCAGAAGCTCTGTCTGGGTTAAGATGAACCTCCTCCAGCAACCACAGCTCCGAGTGTCCTCTGGAAACCAGTGGATAAGAGCTGCTTGTTCTGTCCCAAACCCCAGATTATATCCAGGTGGGAATGCTTGGCTCCTCCCCCTGGGCGGAGCATCTCACAATGGGATGATGTCATTCTATGAGTCATGGGGTGGGTCCTTAATGGCCCATTAAACAGGAAATGGCTCCCGGAGGGAGTTATCTATGACTCATGGGAAAGGTGTTAATGGCCCATTAACAGGAGATAATCTGAGGGAGGAGGCAAGGAAAACACTGCCCCTCCTGGTTTTAACAGCTCATGAAGATGGAGATAAAATACAGACCTTTGGGCACATGTTTACATTGTAACCTAGGACATAATGTCACCTTTGTAGGCATTAATAGAAAAAAGAGTAACTGAAAACCCAAAGAATAGTCCACTCTGGTAGTGCCATGGCAGCTGCAGGGGTGCCTTAGTTACAGCACCAGTTTACTTCAGCAAGCTCCCAGATTTAGTGAGTTTTATACTGGATACCACTCAGCCTGTCAATCAGTCTTCTGCCTAGAGAAATAAACACATTTCTAATCCAGAGTCCTCATTCTCCTTCCCCTCAGCTATAGTTCTTGTCATACTATCTTAGACACAAAGAACAGAAAATCACGTTTGAATTCTCCCAAACAGCAGAAGAAGGATGTCATGCAGAAACAGTCACGCTCTCCACAGTGAGTAGGTGGCCCGTTTAGAGTCATCTTTGCTTAGCACCTATTTTGTGCTGAAATTGTCATATTGCCTTGTCAGCAAGCCTAAAGCAATGCTAATAGATGGGTAAGGCAGGAGACAGCTGAAAGACCACTGCAAACATCAAGTGTACTTGCTGTGGGCAGGATTCCATTTGTGATTGTCAACACTGGTACATATCCCACATTTTCTGAACACATTTCTCCACCTCACATCTGAATTAGATTTCAGAATATCTGAAGTAACTTAAACAATGCAAAATAAATATAACCATCTGTTTGCCATAATTTCTTCCTCTTCAGCCTGGACCCTTCACAGATACTTCAGTGAAGTCAATAAAAATGAAATTGCCAAATAGTAGTTATTTACCAGCATAGAATGAGAGACTATCATCAAAATGTTTAGCTTGGAGACAGAACAGACAAGAGTAGTGATGATAAATCTCTGGCATGCATGCTAAAACTGATTTCTGGTATTCACACCAACAGAACATCATCTGGTCTTTGGGGATGATTCTGGGAATTGATAGACTCCCAGTGAGATAATAAAGCTTCTTGCTGATTCCTTAAACCTGCATGTCAGAGAGAAACTGGTTTGTAGTGGGGAAGAGCATGCAAGCACCAACAGTGATG
Source organism: Bombycilla garrulus (assembly GCA_013400315.1). Taxonomy (NCBI): domain Eukaryota; kingdom Metazoa; phylum Chordata; class Aves; order Passeriformes; family Bombycillidae; genus Bombycilla; species Bombycilla garrulus. The sequence goes on along the minus strand of VXBU01004543.1, from coordinate 1,008,314 downwards.
AATTTGCATTGGCTCACTCCAGTCAGTTACACTGAAGGATGCTGAAGGATGCCTTCCTTCAGCATTTCCATAAAATTTTTCTATGGACAATGACAAGATAATCTTTCCAATTTAATAGAACCTTGTAGATTATATATACAGTATTTGTACGTATATTTGAGATATATTTTCACAGGAGAGGACTTTTGCAAATATGAACATAAAAGGTTCAGTTGAAAGAATGCCTGCCTGTCTCCAAACTGAGGGAGTAAAGCTCTCCTGCCCTGACAGACTTACGTCCTTGCTGTGTTTATACAACTTGCATTTCTCACTGTCCAACATGAAATGTGTTGGTGAGCTACCTCAGCTGGCTCCTGGAACTTCAAAGTCCACTAACACAATGTAGAAAGTAAACAGTGGAATAGGAAATAAAATCAATACATTGATAGAACATCATCCTTTTTTCTACCTCCTTGATGCAGCAAATTAAAAAAGAAGTTCTTATTCAACAGTGGACTGCAAATATCTGTGGCAGCAGAGGTTATGGACAAAGAAGACATGAAAGTAGCAGACAGCTGACCAGCAGCATTGACAGATATAATGATAAGCATGCATGGGTGTGAAGCCATATGAAAGTATTTTCAGTGTCGAAACAAGAGGGAAAGCAAAGAGGCACATTTCTTTGGCATTTCATACTTTGTGGTCATGAAATCAGACTGTCTTTCATCACAATAAATGTAAATATTTGCAAGATTAGTTACTGTGAAGCACACAAATAATAGAATCAGACAATAGGTTGTTAGCGGTATTTCCTTTGAATCCAAACCAAACTTGATTGTAAGTCAGGAAAGTTTAGTTTGATCAACTCCAGAAAACAAATAGAAAAAGACACCAAATCATCGCTTCCATTTCCCTGGAGCTGTGGGACCCAGCTGTCACAGAAGGCTGCTGTAGCTGCGGGGTTGTGCTGTTGGAAGGATTGCCCTCCACAGCAGCGGCTGCTGCGGGCAGAGCCTCGTTTGCTCTTTCCTGAGCAGCAGCCCGTTCCTCTGAGCCCCGTTTGCTCTTTCCTGAGCAGCAGCCCGTTCCTCTGAGCCCCGTTTGCTCTTTCCNCTCTTTCCCGGGCAGCAGCCCGTTCCTCTGAGCCCCGTTTGCTCTTTCCTGAGCAGCAGCCCGTTCCTCTGAGCCCCATTTGTTCTTTCCCGGGCAGCAGCCCGTTCCTCTGAGCCCCGGGCGGTTTCGAGCCCCAGCGGAGCACCGGGCGGGGGGCAGCCCGGGCAGCCCCGAGCAGGGCAGGGAGGGCAAGGGCAGCCGAGCGCCCCGCAGCTCAACACGCGGCCCTCACCATCCCGAGCACAGCTGAGAGGAGCCTCTGTGGCCTCTGCTGCTCCTCCCGTGTGTCGGGAATAACAGGGAAAACAAGGCCAGCAGTGGTGGGAAGTCAGGGTGTCCGGTGGTTGATGATGAGCAATGATCCCACTTCACGATCCCGGTTTTGGCAGAGCAGCAGCATTTGTCTCTTTCTGCTTGTATATCTTCATCTTTAAAATACCAGCACCAGCAAGCACACACTTTTTTATTTAAAATGAAATGCTGGAGGGTTGAAGTCTTATCAAAATCGCACATTTAAGCTGAGGACAGGAGCTGCATTTCTGGCAGGAGTGGCATGCCTGCTTTGACATTCCAGGGCCATAATCCCAGGACAGGGAGTGGATTTCATGCCCATTGTCCCATCCACAGGGTGCACTGAGCTCTGCCTCAGCCATCCTCAGCCTCTACCACCAGAAATGTCCTTTCCCCCAAAGCTGAGTTTCCTTTCAAAGCACAAATTTCATACTCTAATCAGTTTGCACACAACAGGACTGTTGTTTTAAGGTTTATTAGGATTCCCTTAACATATGATGCCTGTTTTCCCTGCATAATGAATCTGAAAATGCTGACCTGGGATACGCTGTTTTTCAATATTCTAGTAAACTTTCTCACATATTTAATATAAGATTTATCTTTCAATATTTAATGGAATGAAAGCACTAACATGAATACACATAAAAAAGTGAATTAATCCATTCACATAAAGATGAGTGTTCCTGAATAAAGTGTGTATCTACAAAGTTTATTGAAATTGCATACTAACAATATCTGTATTTTATTTTAGCATTCTTTACCTCATAACTTATACAAAACCAAACAAGTTTGGTATTTTTGAGCCCACTGTATTCTAAAATTTGAAGTGTTAATGATAGTAACTGCTATTTGCAGTTAGAAATGTTTGCAGAATATTTACTGGCAGGCATCCAGAGGTTTCCTGCTCTTTAATAGAAAATCTATACATGCCTGTACTGTACAAATCTGTACTGCATTTTAAATTATTAGCCAGAGGTAGAAGAGTAGATGTAATATATGCCCCAATTAGACACAATATCTATCTTTTACAAAAGGCATAGGTTAAGAAAAATAATTAATTTTCTTTAATAAAGGAATAAGACAACATCATCACTGAAATAAAATATTTGTGTCTATTCTTAATTCAGACAAGTCTCAGTCAATACACAGATCTTCACTTTTACCAAGTGTTATTTGTTAAATGTTACCTTTTTAGAAACAAATTGTTAAGAAGCAAATTAAAACATAATTATCTGTAGGAAATCTTATCTAAATGAGTCTTCCTTGCTGTAAAAATAGAGATTAACATGAATATTTGTGTGGAGATAGTAAATAAAGTGTAATGTGGATCTTTAAGGGAAAATAATTAGGCAGCCATCCTTGCAAAATTACATATTTTTGTGTTGATTTATTGGCCACATTATCATGACATTGATCTATCCAGAAATCTTGTTATTGAAAATGGTGAACTGGTGAATATTATAGATTTTTAATGCCTTGATAATAAGTCTGGGGAAAGAAGATGAATCATTTTCATTATCTCAGTAAGAGAAGCTTTCCCATTTTTACAGCACACTTCCACTCCTACATGGAGAATAAAAATAAATGCTTGATGTGAGATTTCAGGAATGCCTTGTACAGTTGTATTAATATTTTCATATAGCTATTAGCAATACCAAACCTAAAATATTTTAGGATTGTGGTCAGCTTTGCCACAGATGATCTTAGTGACCGTAGGTAGTCTGTGTTCAACTGATGGATCTCTTCTGTGTTTGGTTTCCAAGTGCCAAGCTCCTGCTGTTGCTTTTTCATACATACATTATAGGCTTTTAAATTTCATTCCATTTCTGTTATTCCATTTGTCACAGTATCTATTTCTTTTCTGTTTGAGCCTTTAATCCTCTTCTGTGTTAGTAATATCTCTCAGTGTTTGCTTTCTGCAGAATTTCATTAGCATACTTTTTTTTTGTGGCAGTCATTACTGCAAATATTAAATAAGGCAGATTCCAGTATTGATCCTTCAAGAATTACAATAATATCCTCCCTTGAGAAAACAATTCCTCTTCTAGCACAACCAAGGGCTCTTCCCACTTTAAAATTTTATTCATGGCTTTCTTTGCAGAAGCCTGAAAGATCTTATCTGCATCACTTTCTACTGGCTAAAGCAATGGTTCTAATCAGCAGAGATACATTCACTCAACCTGATTCACCTTGGGTAAACTTAGCTTGCGTTTTGTCCAATTTTCCATTTTTTTTTCTACTCACATGGATATTTTTCTTAAAGGAAAAACCTTCTAGATTCTTGAATATTGTTAGGCCACTCTAATGTTCTCTGGTTATACTTTTTTCCCCTTTCTGAAATCCCGGCGAGAGGTTTGCTTTTCAGCAGTGCTCTGCTACCAGTCAGCAGCTTTATTAAAAATCCTTGCTGCTGGACATGCAATTTCATGTGCCAGTTCTTTCAGAACCCAGGGACAGAGATTATCCTGTCCTTCCAATTTCAGTGCTTTAAGCTCTCTCAGTTGGTTTTTTTTCCTTTTTTTTTTTTTACCTCACATATAATAATTTCCATTTTGATATCCACATTTACATTTACATGTCACATTTACATGTTACTTTTTTTTGTGGATAGTTTTACCTTTAATTGCAAAATCCTGACAAAGTAATTCTTACTAGTACTTATTTTCATAATAAAGGTCCTTTGATAAATTACATTTCTATGTGAATTATTAGGGCTTTGGCAAAATAAATTAAAAACTCATTGTTTTAGGGTTTGTGGGGTTTTTTTACAATCAATTTGATATACAAACTTTACTGTGAAAAGGAAGAAACTGTTACACATCCATGCATGTAATAGTACTGTGGCACTGACCCTACTATCAGACCATGACCTGTTTAGAATACAAATACATCTGAAAATAATTTGATTTGTGAAATGCAAATGGCAGAACTGAACAGGAAACACTGCAATTAAATGACTTGCAGGATTAGGGAATTCCTTCTGTTGTCAGAGTATTTAATTCAGGAGCCTGCACTGTATCCCTCCAAGCTCCACAGGACAGAGTAAGGTTTTTTGGGAATTACAAAACTTCACAGATGTACAAAGTTTATGTACTCTACAGCTAATAACAGGGAAATAAGGAGAAATTGCAAGTACCTGGCAGAAAACTACACATAGGTTTCAAAGTTATTAATTTTCTCAATTTTGAACTCTGGGCAATTGTAGGTGAAAAAGGATGAAGCAAAGTGTCTCGTTTTTGCACTGGTTTCCAGTGAGATTCACAGGGGGAAAAGCATGAGAATAAAATGATGAAGAACAGAGTATGTGGTGAAGAAAGACAGACTGAAAATGGAGTAAATTAAAATAATTTAGAAAGAAAAAGTGCATCTGAGAAAAAAAGTGAAAGAGAGGGCAGAAAAAATAATGGAGGCTATTTACAGAATTTACAGAATGAAGTGAAAATGAGACATATTTTGCTCAGGGTTTTCAGCCTGATTTAGATCAGTACTACAGTAGATGAGTAATAGAAAATAAAATTTATGTGGGGACATGCAGGAGGAGTGAATTTATATTTTTAATTTCTTTATGCTCATAAGAAGACTTCCAGAATATAAGAATTTATTGTTAATTAAGTACATAAAAATAAAAAAAGGAAACAATAGACTTGTTGCTCAGAAAGAGCTCCCCTGTCTAGCTGGCAATCAGCAGTGAAATACTGTATAACACTTCTGGTGCTGTGGATATGCAGTTTAGGCAGTGTTAAACCCAAAGAAAAGAGAAACTAGATGATATTAATCTCTTTTCAGTGAAGACTATTGAAAACAAAAATGATTAAAGACAAAATCTGATCTTATGTATGATGATTTTAGACTGACATAATACAGAAGAGTCAGCTCTCCCTTCTCAGTAGGGTTAAAAAAAGCTCTACTAAATTTAATGAAATTCCACTAAATTGGTATCAGTACTATCAAGAGAAAAAACAAACAAAAAAACCCAAACAAAACCCCAAAACAAAACAAAACAAAACAAAAAACCCAACTCATGAAAGAGTCATACCAGGATGCATTTCCAGCAGGGCAGAATCTGGCTCACAGATGTTCACGTGCAGGCAGATGGTGTTTGTATGTAATACATGTACAGACAGGCATAAATAGTGACTGCTAAAAGGATCATTTCCGAGAAGACTGAAAAGGAGAGTTTCAGTCTATGCTCAGTTATTTTTTTCCTAAACTTCGGTGCTCCACTAAGTCTTTTCATGTGCCAGAGTGACTTGACTGCAAAGACAAGGAGCATCCTCAGCTGTAGCATTTTCAGGAAGAAAAAAAGGTTCTATGTAAACAGGGAAGTTGGGCGCAGATTATGTGGAAATTTTAGTCCTCTGTGAGGAACCACAGAGGTTCTCGACTCCCCACATTCTGCCCCTCAAACTCACGGTGGGCAAGCAGAGCTCCTGCTGTTCATGTTGAAGCTTTGAGGTCCGGGTGCCCTCACTATTGACTGCTTTTGTGTCTGCACGATGGGAGCCTGGATCAAACAAGTGCAGGAGTTCCATTTAAAGAACGTGGCATTGCAGCAGCAGAAAGCTCTGTCATGACGTCCCTCACGGTGCCACTTCCCGCCCTGCAGCGCAGCCATTTTGCCGCACAGATGGAGACCTGAGGGCAGAGCACTCTCCCCTCACAGCCCTCACTGAGCCTCTCTGGTTCTAGGGCTGGTGTGCACCTCAGGGCAAGGCGAGGGGCATTTTTATGGCTGTTTTCTTGGTCCCATGCACATTGGGGTTGCTCAGGGGTTCCTGCACGCCCACCAGCCCAGGTGCCTCAGCAGGGCCCTCAGGTGCCTCAGGAGGGGCTGAGGTGGGAAAAAGAACATGGTCACCTCAGGGACAACATGGCGCCCAGAGATACGGCAGCTGTGTGTGGCACCCCTGCAAGGGAAAAACACCCAGGAAGAGAGGAAGAAATAGAAAAAGAGACACAAAATAAGGAGTAGCTAAAGCGGGCATTGCATTCCTTCCACAAAGGAAGCATGAACCCATCCTTCAAGGAGGTGCTGCTTCAGGGAAAGCACAACATGGCCACCTGGGCAAGGGAAGCACTGCCACCAAGCCTGGCAGATGGTGCAGGGCAGCAGTGCCCAGGAGGAGCAGGCCCAGGCTGAAAGGATGCCAGTCTTCAGGTGAAGAAGCTGCTGAGGAAAAGGTTAGTTTTTAACTGAGATGTTTCTTTCTTCTGGCTCTTTTGGCATTTTGAGGGTTCTTGGTTGCAGCCACCGTCATGGCGCATACTGTTTTTGTAATATTTGGGCAACAGTACGTGGCTGTAGTGGCTCATAACTCAGGGGGAAAAATAAGAGGAGGAGGGGGAACCAGGCTAAACTTGGGGGTTACATTCTCTCAAAAACAAGTCTCCTGAAGCCCTCTGCTCCTCAGACCTTCCTTGGACAAGGAGATTTCTTCTGCCTGCTTAGCACTGGCAGAGTTGTTCTGTGCTGTGGTTATAAACTCTCCTGAGGATGAAAGGGGCAGGAGGGCAGCAAGGGCTACCAGCCCCTGGCATCACCAGCCCAGCTTCGGAGCCTGGCACCAATAGCTTTATCCATGGCATTGCCAGGTCTTGTTTGCCAGCCAGGGCCCTCCCCGGTGGGAGCTGAAGTGCTGCTGCTTGCAGTCTCTGAAAGCTTGTAACAAAATTTCTCTGTGTTGCGGGTGGATCTAGATAAAGAATCCATGGAATGGGTTGCAGGGGGGTGGGTGCTTGTGCTTTCTCATCAGAGTGCTGTTTCTAGAAATTCCAACTAAACTAGACAGTTCTGTCAAGAAAATGTTATAAGCTCCTGCTAGATGTTATTCCTCTATGCCAGGCATTTATGATTTGTTTCTGTCACAGTGGCAGGTGGAATTTTCATGGAGATAAAAGTATTCTTGGCAAGGAATAATTAGCAGAATATTATGGATTAGGTGGCTCTTCTCTGTGCACAACAGAGCCAAAGAATAACTTGTGAGGAGAAAGAAAAGGCTGCAGTGACAACTTTGTCCTATTGCTGGTTGTATTCTCAGTGACCTGTAAAATCAAGAGTGCTTTTAGTGTTTACAGTGCATCAGGCATAATGATAATAGTAAAAAAAAGTACATGTACAATATACTTGGAGAGAATGGAGTTGAAAGCACTGCTTCAGGAAGTGCAGCCATGTCCAAAAGAAGCTGCTGTTTTGTGCATGCAAGGTCTGTGTACATGGCCCTGGATTTCAGAGTACAGAATTTGTGCCCCAGGGGCCCTTGGTTTACTGGGTTCTCGACAGCTGAAAATCGTCTCATTAATGTCATTATTAATAGCAAAGGAAGCGTACTTAAATTGCTTTTCAGAGAGATAAAATACATAATTAAACATATTTCAGGATTCTTTTTAATTATATGGAGTCTATTTTTTTATCTTTTACTTGAGCTCCTGAATGTCTTTGTCTATCTAAGCAGACAATAAATTTTTAATTAATAGCTAGTAAAGACCTCAGGATAGAAATAGAATCCTACAAAAAGATTTCTGTTGTACTTTATTATATGAACGAATCTCCAAAGAAGACTTTTAATGTCCTAGTTTTTCTCTTTGAATACTCATATTCCTCTGAGTAGAATCCAGCTTGGACAGAGGTTAGTGCACTTGATGCCTGACTGGGTCATTTTGCTGTCAGGTGTAACTGCATTTGCCTGTAGCATTCTTTCTCTTTGATGGAAAAAATGGTGTATTTTTGTCCCCATACATCCCCTTTTCCCTCTGTTGCCAGCAGGCTGTATGCAGTGCCAGCACAGCCAGAGCATTTCCAGAGATTTTCTGGAGTGGATTCCTCAGAAAACTCAGAGCTGATCAGGGCACCCCAGGCTATGGAGCAAAGTGTTGCTGCTGTCCATCTCTTCATTGTTACTGCAGTGATAAATATTCCTTTTGGGGACCACTCTTAGCACTGGGAGCTGTGTTCAAGATGGCAAAAGACTGAGTTCATTTGGGCACTTTACTTACAGGGTTGCAAGGAAATGAATTGATTAGAACTTCTCTAATCAATGCAAGGTGCCACGTCAGGGAGGTACAAGTCACATCTCACCCATCCTTTCTCCAGAATAAGAAGACCATAGGATAAACTTATTTCCAAATCTCAGTATGCAGCCGCTGCTCTGTCTCAATACAGGTAATTTCAAAGAAAGTGTTTTTTTCTTTCTGCCTTGTTTCCAATGTTCAGAATTTCAGATGTAGTCCATTTCCAAATGCCTTGTTCATACAGTTTAATTTTTCTTAGTCTCTCTGTAACAATCTGGTACAACTTATTTGATAAAACAATTAAAACAATTTAGTTCATTTTAAAGAGAGCTCACATTAAACCTGTTTTAATTGCTTTTCATGCTGAATATCAAAGATGAAGTCTTGACTGATTTCTGTTTTCTAAGACAAAGTGCTGAATATCTTTTAAGAAAATGACGATGGAGCAAAGAACAATGACTTTACTCTGATACATCTCATTGAGTCCTACTGAAGTGAAGGTGGAGCTGTCTGACGAAAATCTTATGCAAAGATACTTGGATTTCTACAGAGAGATCTATTTGTCTTCATTTTCTAAAGAAGCTTCAAAGTGTGTGACAGATATCAATTCACTCCTAACGTGCTCAGTCTGGGCAGTGCTTTCCTCAGATTTGGGGGCAGGAGGAGTGTGGGGAGCAGGCAATGCCTTTATCCCAGCCCCTGGGCCAAACCACACCAACATTGTGAGAATTAGCTCCCCAATTTCTTGAACTGCCTGGGGAGTGGCTGCACAGGTGTCACCGTGGCACTGGGCACGTGCAGTTAGGGGACAGAGAGGGCTGAGAACCCACACGTGGGTATGGGATCTATAGGTTACACCTATAACCCTGGCGTGCGTCCCAGCAGCTCCCAAGGGGGTTTATTTGTCCCTCTCTGCAGCGGGATTTACCCAGTTTCAACCAGAGCTCAGGTCTGAGTGGGATGGTTCCTAACAGCGTCGTGCCGCCTTCGGATCAGTAGATGGAGCTCCAAGATAAATCGTCCCAGCCCCGAAGCATTTCAATCAAGTAAACATAACAGCTGTTAAGAGACCACAGTAATTACAAGGCTAAATGATATCCTCAAATAATCACTTGGGATTTATACATCTTATTCCTTAAATCTTATCATACATACATGGAGGTTTGTTAGAGAGAAAAATAAAATTAATTCTGCGCCTCTCTGCCAGTTCTCTCTGGTGTCTTTCCAAGTGTTTAGAAGACTGAATGATAGCCAAAGTCATACATGTACTCTTGGCTACAGTGCTTTTTCTTCAGCTGCCTACAGAAATCCAGTTTATAGAAACCTGCTTATGATAATGGGCTTTATTTTTAACCCTCTTAAATTCACTGCATTTTTTCCCATATAATATGGACAAGTAGCACTGACTTCTTTTCCCACTTTACTGTGTTGGCCCCTAGTATCTCAAATTATAGTCTATATTTAGTGCTTTAATAATTGTTCAAAATCTGACCCTGTACTTCAGTGTAATTTCATTATAATGAAATTGTCTCTGACCTCTACCATTCACAGATATGCTAATTGTTCCCAGTGTTTAAATGCATCCCTTAAAGTTTTGGGAAGAGGAGACTGCTGAGTTCCTGATAACAGAAGAAACATCAACAGTAAGAACTGCCACCTTAAACTGTGGTATCTATACAGGATATGACTGTCCAACAACATTTTTGTAGTGACAGCAGCAAAAGATAAACTGTCAGGGCACGAAAAGAAATGGTCTTAAAGTTATTAATTAAATTACTGAGAATATAACAGGAATGGCAATTTGTTTCATGAGAATTTGAGCTTTGGTAAAATAATTGTCAGAGAGATAGAAACTAATTAGAATACAGCAAGAAGATTGCCATGCAGCTTCTTTGCAGGTAAGTGAAATTAGGGAGAGTTAGGAGGCTGTGAGAATGACACACATGTTGGGGATCAATGACAAAATAAGGATTGACTCTTGCAGGAAACCTGGATTAAGTCTGAATTAATGTCCTGTTGTGCATGACATGAGATAGGAAATGCTGCTGGTTTTGTCTTGTATTTGGTTTTCTGATAACCTCAGGCAAAACCAGTGAAGGGGCTACTCTATATTAATATATTGAGACTCTGCATCCTGTTAATCAGCTAAACGTATTTGCTTCTTCTGACATGTGAGAAATCCACAGAGAAGCATTAGCCATATTATATATTAATGTGAAATGAAATTAATAGTGATGTGAGCTAATAGGCTGGGCTTTGAACTTTGGCTGCAATGGGGAAGACTTCTTGCTTGTTCTTCCCACTCTGACAGAGGGATGGTAAACTTTAGATAGGTGACAGGAAAGTGCTGGCATCCAGCACTGTGAATCCAGTAGCAGGAATTGCTGAGATGATGGATCACACACCCTGGGTACCTGTTTCCCTCTTCACTTAAATTCTTTCTGGTGATTTTGCCAAGACTGCACCTCACACTGCAGTTTACCTTCCTGTTCCCTTGAAGGAATGAAACCCAGCGTGAGGGGAGCAGATTGACAGTGAAAATGATGGGACACAGATTAATTATGAATATTTCTTAGAGAGGTCATTCATTAGAGTGCACAGCTGACAGTGAAAGTTGAGAAAATGTTTCTTCCTGTGGGAACAATGCTGAGCTGGAGAGGACAGAGTCCCTCACTGAGGTGCCTGCTCCCCCCACACTGCAGGCCCTGCTGCAGGGAAGTGCAGGTGTTTGTCCTGCTCCGGACTCTGCTGCAAAATGGGGATTTAGGGGACCAGCTCCTGCCTTCCCTCAGCCTTGGTGATGCTGCAGAGTCAGTGCACACCAGGAGCTGAGCATAAGCTGTTTGCTCGAGCTTTGCAGTGGGAATTTTCTCTGAGGTTCTGCAGAGTTCACCTGCTGCGACCTCCTTGCAATATTTATGGAAATGTTTGGCTGAGCTGGTGAGGATCTGCAAATCCCCAAGAGATCTTCATGCAGGATTTCCACTGATGCCACTCACAGTTAACTTTCACCAAATCCTTGAGTATCTAAAATAAAATAAAAAGACCTCAAAGGGAAAGGCTTCAATAAAAAAAAAAAAAAAGAAAGGAAAATTAATTGGGTGGGAAAAGCAAAACACCTTCTGCTGTTTGAAAATTCAATTCCATCTAACTGTAACCCTTGGTACTCAGAGCAGCAACTTTAATCAGAACTGTGGCTGATTTTTTTAGCAATGTTTTTTACTGCAGTCCAGCTTTGCTATTAAAACCCATTCTTCTGTTGTGCCCTGGAGGAGAGATGGCTCTGTTGGGAATAACATAAAGCATGTATATTGAATTTCTGGTTTTAAAAAAGAGGTTAAAATAGCAGTAGGAACCTTGTCAAAGAGTATTGGCTGGGGAGCAGATTGAAGAAGCCAATAATCCTTGGGCTTGCCTTCCATGGTCTGGTCTCACAGGTGGTTGTCAACCCTTGGAAATACTGTCAGGTTGATTGTTACTTTTAATTATCAAGGTAAACACTGTAAGTCGGATGAGAGCTAAGAAGCATGGCTTGTCAGTTAAGCTGAGATCTGAAATGCATTAATAATGAAATTTCCATCTTCTAAAACCCTCTGGGATTTTTTGGAAGAAATGAAAGGACAGACATGAATATGATGAAGTTTAAGCAGAGAAGTAATATGATTTTGGCAAGAAATTGCTATGGAACAGTACCTGAGTTCTTAATCCAGCACAGGTGAGTTTGAACTTCCTGAGCAGAGCTGGTTCAGTCTCTGTGTACCTGCTGAACAGCACCTTCAGGGAGAAAAGTAGATAGTGAAATGATTTCTATTTAAAACATTTCATTGCTTCAAGTTGAGTCTGGTTGCATAAAGTGGAAAAGTAAGCTGAATAAGAATGATATCAAGAAGCTTCATGGATAAAAAGGAAATATAGAAGAAATCAGGAGTGTCTGACATTTCCCTTTCCACTTGGCATAAACCAGCAGAGTAGCAAGCACTCATTATAAGCAGTGCTGTAGGAGAAATTCTCTTGGAAAGATGCTGAATGTTCATTTTTTTCATTGCACCACCTGCCCCAAGGCCAAACCTGTCCAGAATTTTAAACATTCAGTCCCAGGCAAAAGTGTCAAAACCAAGTACAACTTATTTAGCTCTCCTTGAGTAGGAACAGTCTGGATATAGACACTGAAGTTTCAGGGAACTTGCTGTCATATGTTTCTTAATGTGAGTAAAAAATCCAGTACTGAGCCAAAATCTAGCAGGAACAGGAGGAAAAAACTTAGGGGGACCTGCTACTGAGAGCAGGAAAAATGACACTATATCCCAAAATGTCCTTCATCCTTTCAGCAGGACCCACAGACATTGAGTGTTCTCTGGCCAGAAGACAAGGGAGGTGAAGAGCAGAAGCACAAAACTGCATAAAACTGTCACTCCTCCCTTTGTCTTTCTGCCTGGGAATCCTGGAGTCTTCATTTATCATCCTGCACTACTGAAATCTCTCCCTGGAAAGGTTTCAAAGGAATTAGGGAAGAGCAAAGAAATAAGGAAACAAATCCAGCAACAGAATTCCAGCTCCTCTTATAAATTGCATGCTGGCCTAAGCTTTAGCTGGAATTTCAAGGCAAATGTTAATGGTCTGATAAGACTTATAGTCAGGGAGGGTTTTTTAAATGGAAATAGCATTGATAATGCAGTGAATGGTTCAGGAAATGATCCACTTTAGACTAAAACTTCAAAGATAGACAGGCAAGGCTCATTTACTGGAGAAACCACCCATGTAAAATAATATGCCTGAAATCTCTCTGACCAAGGAGACAGCTTATTTCAGAGATAGTCATCCAAGACCTCAGCTAGTGGAAATCAGCATAGCTCTACGGATTGAATCCTGTGAAAACATAATTGGGCAGAGTATCCCCTGCACTCCATTTCTTGGAGAGAGGTAAGGACAGGTCCAGTTCTTGTGGCAAAGAGCTGTGACAAGGAGTAATCTACAGGAGAGATATAATGAAAGAGAAAGAAATTTGTCTGTCAAAGGATTCAAAACAATTTGGAACAATAAAAAATGCAATATAGCTGTTCATTTTTGAGAAAGTGTCATAAAAAGGCTGTTTAAAAACTCTATCTGACTTTGCAGTAGAAAATATTAAGTAAAATGATACCATTTTCAATAGAAAATTGTAGGGAGAAAAACAGCAAAAGAGCTCAGCTCTCGCTCTGCAGAGTAATTACTAAGAGATACCTACTCCAGCTTTGTTCTGTCAGAGATCGTGATAACACTTGCAGAGATCCAGCCAGACTGTCTGTTTGGCTAGACAGCATTAATAGAAACCACATCATTTAGAAATTACTTCTCCAGATTCCATCTCCAGATAGAAATCTGCCAATGAACCATGATTCAGTTCTATTCCTAATTAGGGAAATGTCTTTCAAGCTGTATTCCAACTGGGCAGTGTTTTGCTTCCTACGTCCCAAAGACCAATTAAACACTTTGTATGCAGCTATGCTATAGATAATGACTGTACAGTACAAATTAAATCAATTTTGGTGAGAAAAATAGCTTATGTTCTGCTCATTTCAGTAGAAAGCCAAACTGCTGATTTGCAGGAGCCCTGTAAAATGGAGTCCTACATGGAAGAGAGCAGGGACTGTAAGTCTGGGTGGCAGCATGACAGTTCATGGGATTGTCACTGGAGAAATCAGTGCCTAATCTGATGCTGCAGCACGTCAGTCACAAAACAGTAACACCACAGTCTTATGGCCCTCCACCGGAGATAGATTTGGTCCACTTAATTCAGGTCTGGAAAGGACGAATTCCTATCAGTAAAACCTGGCAATAGCTGGGAAGTATAAATTCATGCATTAATAGAAGGCAGGACTTTGTAACCCCTCTCTCTTTCATCACATGGGTCTACCCACTGCTTTTTCACCAGGTCAGAATTCTGCATTAAAATCTTCACTGCCTGAGTTTAAATTAAATCCCCTCCATCCTGTCAAGGAGAAAATACAGAGGAAATCCTAATGCAAAAATATCTATATAGTTCAGAATCAGGACAGAATCCAACCTCTGCACCAGGCTTCAAACAGTGAACTACTATTTTAATATATAGCATTTTTTAGGAATATCATAGAAAGCTTTCACAATGATTCTCTCCAGGTATAATCAGGGAAGCCAATTCACTCCAGCCAGAGAAGAGTCATCCTAGCAGCTTCTTAATGGTAGGATTTAATTGACATCAGATCATTTATCATCCAGGTTTCTCCCCAAAGATAATTGGGTTTACATATTGGTCCACCAAAGATTAAAACAAAATGTATTCAAAAATAGGAGGAAAAAAGCTATTTGTTTGTATCCATTGTTGCCAGATATTTTGTAGCATCTTGTTTTTTAGGCTATCTCCTGATGGCTTGAATTCTGAATTACTTATCCTCAGGAAATCAGTATGATATTAGTTCCACTGATCTTGTTGACTTTGCTTTCATGTGCAGCGGGTAACGCTGGGGAAAAGCAGAAAGGATGGAGTCATTATGGATTCTGAAAGAAGTAAAAACAAACACCCACCACAGAACACTTGGAAGAGCACAGGAGAGCCTGCAGCACAGCTCTGCTCTAACAACCCACTCATCCCCACAAGCTTTATCTTTTTGAGTGAAAAATGTGCTGGCAATGGAGACAAGCTTGTGTGAGAAATGCAGGCTAAGCCTCCAGGTAAAGGTAAGTAAGTCAGTGCTTCCCAACAAAAGAAAAGACAAAAGGAAATGCACAGCGCTGCTCTGAAAATCCTGACAGATTCCTATTCCCTGATCTACCCAGTCTTGAGGGAGGTGTCACTTTAGGAAAGTGTTCGTCTCTGTCCCCATGTGCTCAGTCCATATTCAAGTTTTTTAATTAGCTGTAGAATGGTCAAGATTTGCAGTGGTTCTTAGATGCTACTAGGTAGATTTTAAATTTTTCCCAGGCCTAGGGGAAGGAGATATTTAGGTCAGGAAAGTCAGGCAGGACTCTTGAACAGATTGCCCAGATAGTTTGTGGAGTTTCCCTCCCTGGAGATCCTCAAGAACATTGCAGACACAATCCCATGGCACGTGCTCTGGGGTGACCCTGCTTGAGCAGGGAGGTTGGGCCAGATGCCACACTGTGGTCCCTTCCAACCTGACCCATTCTGTGCTTCTGTGATTCTGTGACTCTGTGACTTTCCTCTTTGGAAAAGCATGACACTGGATGTGTATATCTGCGTTATGAAATTATTTTGAAAATCTGATCCTTGTTTTGTTTAGCTCATGCTGCCAAAACCCTTGTTCTAAACACTGCAGCTCCCAGGCTGGACTCAGAAAATCTAAGTTAATAGAAGTTGATTAGGAAAGTGACCATTAGGAAATAGAAAGCAGGAGCACTCCCTCTTATTCTCACACCCCTCTTATCACATCCGTGTGGAGCCTGCCACATATTTACCTACACATCTTCCTAAATATAAGTTTAAGGCACAAGGAGAGATCTCACCTGGTGATGTCTTGGATTTTGCCCCCTTATATGCCCTATAAGGTGTAGCAAATGTGATCTTTTTTCAACTGTGAACTCAGCACTGCAACTCCTTATTAAATAACTGTTCTTCTTTCCTGAAGCTTCCAGCAATTTCTTAGCATGAGAAGGTTCCTATCTCTGATAAGTTTGTTTTTTTTTTTTTACAAATTGAGGCTGCTTTGTATTGCAAGGGAAAATCTGTTTTGTGTGGTCTCTTCTTCAGTTTCTTGTTACATGGTAGAATGCTCAGATAGGAAGACAGAGAAAGAACAGGAGCTCTGGGGTGTTGATGACCTTGATTTTGCAGATCCTCAAGGTATCAATCAGAGGAAATGTAAATATTGTACAGCAAAAGTGTGGCATACAAAACTAATCTATCAGTGGAACCAAAGGTGAGCAATCCAGCAGTTATTAGGTCGTTTCCCTATGCACTGCTACAAAGCTAAGGCACTACCACTGAAAAAGCAGCCAGGGAAATCAGAGGGAAAACATGCACCCAAATCTATGCATATTTCAGCTGGTGGAACTGGAATAGCTTATTCACAGCACATGCCAGTAATTGCTATTTTACAGCACTCCAAACTCCATTAGTGTCTGCACTGATGCATTTGCACATTGATAGCTTTGCACTGAGGTCTTCTCAAAGCTGTGTTTCCCCAAAATCTCAATTTGCCAAGGAGGGACCTGCTGAGCTGTGCTGATACACAGCTCCGCACGCTCAGATGCTGACATTTGAGTGACCCATTGATGATCTTATTGGCTAAGTGCCATGGGAAGAGATTGAGTGCCCATAGGATAGAACCAGGAGATGAAAACAGGTGTCCAGGCTTTGATCCTTCTATTTGACAGCTGTGTTCATATCCTTCAAAATCTCTCTATTAAATTGGCATCTCCCAGGGAAGCAAAAAGCCCAGAAAAACAAGAGAAGAACTTCGTATGAGAGGAGAAAGCTGAAGCAAAGACAATAAAATCTTTTGCCTGGCTAACAGATAGATGCAGAATATTTGGATTTGTATTCAGAATGGCACTCTAAACTCAGGACTGAGTGATCAGGTATTTAGGGGGTTTTCCAGCCCAGCCTGTCAAAGGGCTAAAGCAGGTGGGCAGGTGCATGCTCACCCCTACCATTGCAGCTGTGAGGGAGAAAACTGGATTTGTGTTGCCCTTACCTGGCAGGCTTCCTTTGCTGAATCTAACAGGAATATTTTTATTTCCTCTGAGACACTATTTAAGGCTCCTGCAGTATTCAGAACAGCTGTGTAATGTAAAAAAGGGAAGGGACTGTACAAAATGAAAGGAAAAGGCAGAGTTAGTGAAAATAAAACTGAATCTGACAATAGCGAGGTAAATAAAGAAATGCAAGTATGACTCTTGCTAAGGCTGCAATCCAGAGCTTATTAATTTGTATAGATGCTTTTCCTTTTATTTAGTGGCCTTTTAAAACCCCATATTGTGGGTTATGATCAATAGAGCTTTTTTTTTAACCAGTTTTCCAGTGTATAAATCCTACTGGATTTACATAGAATCAGAAATGGAAGACATAATAGTGTTGATCCCCGCCCAGAGCAGAGGAATGAGCTGCACCATCAGTCTACTCAGGGCAATTTGTAACGAGATTTTGTGTGGTGTCAGCAGAGCTGCATACCAGGGAATGGAAGGACAGAGCAAATTATTGAGACAGACAGGTAAAACCTGCTTGAAGAAGTAACTATGCTGTCAGAATTTGTTATATGGCAGCTACACAGAACTGAAAAAATCTGGCTAAAATGAGGATTTTTTTGATGAGCACTATGAGATCCCCATATCCTCTGCCTTATCCCATGTACAGATCATTCTGTCTTCCTGTGAAAGGTCCACAGGGAAAAAAAATCCACAGATCCAGAAACTTTGCTGAGGAAGGACTCATGAACTTGTGTGGGGAGGCTTTGTAATTGAAGATCTTCAGCAAAACCAGGAGATCCTTTCCTATCCTTGCCCAAAACAGTTTCTGTAGAAGGAGCTGTTGAAGATAAATGTAATGCGTGCAGAAATACTTTTATTAAAGAGGTAGACAGTTCACAAGCCATGTTATTAGTCAATTTTTAGATGTCTTGTGAAAATAATAAATAGTTTTTAGCAGCAAATGCACAAGTAGGGGACTGTATTGTGGCAGTCCTCTGCAAAACAAAGTGATAAATACAAACCAAAAAACTGCAATGTAGTATAGCAGCTCCTGTAGGGTCCTGTCACTGTGGTTACAGTCAGCCAGGGATTGCAAAACACCAGAGCTCCACTCTCACATTTAATGTTTCTCTGCTGTAGCACAGCAGCAGTCTTGGGGCAGAGCCATCTTGGGGCATCCATGGCTCTGGCTATGAGAGGAGACATTGAATGACAGGGAAGCAGTTGCTGCAGAAATCCCCAGCATGGTTTTCCCAGCCAGTCATCCCTTGGGAAATATGCACTCCTACTGTAAGAGTGAACTTGTTGGATTGCAGTTCCTAGTACCAGCCTCTGCTTACCAGCCTTTCTTTAAAATAAAGTAAAAATGACAGGCAGTCAGCCTGGCTCTGTATTAGAAATTAGTATGGCTGAAGAAATAATGTTTTCTGTAAATAAAATGGAAGGATCTTGACTATGTTTTTGCCACCTAAGCAGCTTGATGTCCTTTATTAAGTTCTTTGTGCAGAATATATATATATAGAGAGAAGAATTAAGAAAGGATTCCAGCTATGATACAATGATAAGCTGATATATCAGTCCATGAGGAGCAGAACCAGAGAGTGCAAAGCTGTGTATGCTACAGTGCAGCTGAAATTACATTATTAGAGAGTAGATTTTGCTTTGTTCTGCACAGCAGAGCCTGAAACAGTAAAAAATGTATGCAATTATTCTCCCTTTTAGGTAAGCATTAAACATTCTGATGTGAACTCTAACAAACAGTATCCTGTGAAAGAGAGAGACCCTTCAATAGTGTGGGGTCTGGGGAGGGGAGAATTAACAGACAGTTCATAAGTCAGGTGTCAAGGGCACAAGGGGCTTACAGTCCATCCAGCTTTTGACTGAGTGCCCTTCTCTGCTGATTTCTGGTGTGACAGAAAGCTATGACAGGTGACTCTGAGAATCCCTTCTCTAACTGTGTGCAGTAATTCCTCCTGGAATTCCTCCCGGTTACTCCTCTCTGCCTCAGGGAAGGCTGAATCCCCAGAGGTGGGAGCAGTCACAGTGTCCTCACGCTTCACTTCCCGTGGCTGGCTCTGGTCTCAGCAGGAGCTGGATGTGTCACTGACACTGGAATCCAGAGCCACCAGCCCAGCTGGCTCTATGGGGCAACGGGCTGACCTTGCTTCATCCTAAAGCAGGGGTGACACAGTGTTTTCCTTAAATGTAGGTGATAAAGAGGAGAGGCAAGTGGAACATGAACCTACTTCCCTTTGGGGATAAGCCTCAACTTTTTCCTTCTCAGGAAAAGTGTGTTTAACAAAATACAAACTTCTCAATCACACGCGGAACAAGCTGCTGCAAAAACTGCCACGACTTCAGTTTCCGGCAAAAAGAGAAGAACCTGCTTTTACTGATACAGGCTTGCAAGCACAGGCATTTATAGGGACTCTGTGCCCCCTCCTGCGTTTTGCATCCCATTTTTACTGCTTTATCTTGGATTTGGACTGACAGTATCTCTGGAATGGTTTGGGGACAGATGCCTACGTGCAGTTTTTTACCTGCAAGGCCACCATGTCAGCACAGCATTTGCAAATGTTAGTGCCACAGGGATGCCTTGGAAAGGACTCATCAGTATGCATGCAGTGGCTGCTGAGCACAAATATGTATGAAATTCTGATCATTGGTATTGAAATGGTGATCCTGAATATAAATTAGGAGGCTTCTAAATACATCAAATTTCAGTTAAATGAGAGCTAAGTAAATACTGCATTTTAAAATTATAGTTGTCTTCCATTTTAAAAAAGCAAATCTGATGTTAGTTGGTTCTTCAGACGAGCTGAAGCCCTTTAGGAATGTAAAAAACACATTATTAACAGAGACATTTAAATTTGAAAAATAATTGCCTAGGCATAAGCAAGACTTTTATCATGCATGTGAAGCTTTTAAATCTTTAGATCTTGTTGAGATATGGCAGATAGGTTATAAAAATGCTTATCTGTTCAATACCTTTTTGCTCAGGGAATAAATTCTCAACTAAATTGATTATCCTAAACAAATAAAAAGCCCTAAACAGAGAGAATTCACCGTATCTTTTTCCAGCTACCACTTGTGAGGGCTTTGTCTTTACAGCTTGCTTGCTATGGCAGCTCTCTGAAAACCATTAAACATTGGACATTTTCATCTTCCCCCAATGTTAAAGAAGAGAGAATTCCCATCATCAGGGATGTAGAAAAATCACCATCATTTTTTTCTCAATTCCCTTTGTAAAGAAGCTGAAATGCACTGTCCCTTTGCATTGTCAGCTGTAATCCTGCGAGCAGCTCTTCATATAGTCAACAGACAACTCATGTAGGGAAGGCACCAAAAATTTTTTTTTTTTTTTTTGCTTTATCAATCCTCATCTAGAAAACCTCTTTAATTAACTTCCTCTGTAACAGAAGTTTTTGATTCAACCAGTGAGAAACACACAGTGTGTTAGAACTGCATATGTTCAAATCATCATGATGTAAATTTTTGATTAGCTTTCTGTACATCTTAAGGCAGTCTATGTTTAACATAGCAAACAACTGTGGAAAAGGAGAATGCAATGAATAGTAAAAGAAATAATGGGAAAGCATGTCTAAAATTCAAAAGTGGGTGGGAGTAGAAATTCAGAAGGCACTACTTTACTCCTAGAGTATTATCTCAGTCTCAAATAACAAAGGTACAAAATGTATCTGTGAAATCAAGCTCTATTTTGTGTATGGACACAAAGGGGATTTGGGATGACAGTCAAAGATACACAAGAGAGCTCTACCTTCACTCTTCTCCACAGTTCAAAAAATATTTGCCATGTCTAAATTGTGGCTAGACAGTTGCCAGGCATTGAATGCTTGTTTTTAATTATTATACCTATACAACTAGATTTCTGAGCCAACCAAAATAAGAAACTTTCTTTTGCTGTAATTTCACAGTTAAATGCTAGAACAAGGGCACTGCTGGAGGTATCAGAATACAAAACACACATTGCTTAGTGTGCAGT
Source organism: Bombycilla garrulus (assembly GCA_013400315.1). Classification (NCBI taxonomy): domain Eukaryota; kingdom Metazoa; phylum Chordata; class Aves; order Passeriformes; family Bombycillidae; genus Bombycilla; species Bombycilla garrulus. Next base: position 987,259 of record VXBU01004543.1, on the reverse strand, counting down.
ACAGACATGTGGCAGCACATATGGCATTACATGTGAGCACCACACAATATGCTCAGACCCCAAAGAGTTTGCAGGAAGTCAGGAAACACAAGTAGGTGACAACAATAACGTGCAGTGTAAAAGGAAAGTGGAACCAGTGGAGCATGAAAATGCATTCACTCCCCCTTCTCCCAGGGTGCAATACAGAATACAGTTGAAAGCAGAGAGGATTGTCTTCAGCAGATCCAGAGGCTGTATCTGGGACTGTCAGGATAACTACAGCTCTTGGTTTGTTGGTGTTTGTGTTCCCATCCTGGACTTCTGTGGATGCTCACTCAACACCCTCTGTAATTCCGGAATAAGGAAACAGTAGAAAGCAAAGTCATATTTTGAAGATCCCAGATTGTGCACAACACATAAAGTACATTAACAGGTCAGAGTGCTCATGCCTAACACTCTTAAAGTTAAGCAACACTATAAAGGTTTGAAATAGCCACACTCACAGTTCCACCACAAAGACAATGGCTCTATTTCACAGATCATCTCCTGCCAATGCTTCTTTGGAAGCTGAGCTAATACTGCTGCTTGTTAAATCCTCAATCTCAGGTAAGGTTTTATTTGAAGTCTGCTTCATGCCAGCAGCAAAAGTCTCTGTTGTGAAACAGAATTAATACCTTTAAAAGTTCATTTCCACATCATTTGAAAATGAATTTTATTTGGGAATGGCACTATATGTAACAATCTTGATTGGTTGCTACTGCACATAAATATACAGCAGAATTCCAGGTGAGGCAGGTGTATCAGCTTATGGAAAACTCACTTTTTGTGTTTTGCAGTGCTCTTAAACCACTTCTAATATTGCACAACTTCTGCAATCACATCATTTCATTTATTTCAGTGGAGTTTCTCCACTTACACTGATGAAATAAGGAGGAGACTGCAGTGCCATATTTGTAGTGGGAGTCAGGGCAGGATGTCAGGATCACAGTCTGTCACTTGCTGTGGTGGGCATGAAATGAAGGTGATGTCAGGCCAAACAAACAGTCTCCAATATCAGTCTTAAACCTGAGGATTTAACAAGCAGCAATTAAAAACCTTTCTTCAATATAAGAATTCTACAATTCAATGCCATTAAGTTCTGTTGCTGATTATCTGGTCTTTGTGATATTTAATTTCCCAATACTTCATGGCAATATATTTCCTTTTTCTAGTTGGAGTATGTGGTTAGAAGTAAAATCAGGAGCCTTTCAAAAGGTGAATTATTTGGAGTGGCTGAAAATCATCCCTATAAGAGACAAGCACAAATCCTGCTGAAAATTAGGAGATATTGTAGACATCTTGTGCTAGCCCTAGGAGGGGATCCAAAATGGGTTTTTATGGGCTCTTTAGTGATGATAATATTTATACAATCAGTAAGCATTTTTAAGAAGAGAAGGCTTGGAAAAAACTAACAACACTTCAGCGGAATGGCATTTCCACCTGCAGCTGTCACAGTTAATGTTTTATTGATAAGATGCAGGTCTTGCTGACTACCATACATATCCTTTACTTCATTTCCTTTGCAGGCAGCAAGAATCCATCATTCACCTTTTTCTCTTGGCCTACATCTGTCTAAGGCAGTATTCTCAGTATATAGTATGGAACAATGTCATATATTATTAGGTTGATGGTTAAATGACTGATCTTGTTGTTTAAGCCCTCTCAGTGGGCAAAGGGGCTCCACAAAATTTTGGAGGTGCATGAACATCTAAGGCTCTTGAGTTAGGAAATAAAAACTGCTAATTATGGAAAAAGAAATCAATTCTTTTGTACCTTTCTCTCTTCTCACCCACAGTGCAGAAGTGAAGGTGTGACACAATGTAAAATGATAAAGGTGACAGAAATGTTCGTGTACAAAGCAAAGCTGTGTTTCTTTCCAAAGCTGCTAGGATGGAAATCTAAAAACCAGTGGGAGAGTGGGCTCAGCATCTCCAGTGAGGCAGTGTCTGTTCACTGACAGCAGACTTCACTCTGTGCAAAGACCTGGGCACCCTTTCCACATCCCTTGGGTGCAGTATGGGTCCTCTCAGTGGGAATAAATGAGTTCTTCAGTTCACTTACCTTCATTCTAATGTCTAATTCACTGACTCAACTCACTGGTCACAGTCATCTCTTGTTTCTGTCTGGGCATCAGAACTACTCCTTGCTCATACGACATTCCTCTTAACTGAATCCTTCTCATATAATTGTAGAAAATATCTTGTATTTTGGTAAGAGCATAAAGAGAAGCTTGACCTGAAGTCCAACATGGAAAATTAGGAAGGGAGGCCTAAACTGCCACCGATGGACAACTTGATACAACTGCACAGAGGATTTTTGTACGTGCATCTTCTTTTTTCTCTAAAAGAAAACTGACAGTGGCAAATATACAGACTCATATTTTGGTTTTTCTTTAATTAATGTAAATTATAAATTTAGTTACTAATGTGTACTTTAATAACATATCCTGTATCTCACATCTATTTTTGAGACTGTTAAAACAAGAATGAACTTTGTGATGCATAAAATCATCAGCAGAAAGAGTTCAGTAGAACAAAGCAATGATTACTACAATGTACAAACAAGAAAACTGCCCTGAGGACATCCCTTAAACACAGCATTATATGATTTGAGTTTCCCATGTCACTGAAGCCTCCTGCTTACAAAACAGCCATGACTCAAGGTAAAGCTGGAAAGATGCCTTCTGGCAGAGTGGAGTCCCTGAAGAGCATGGGGATAGATCACACCCAGGCAGTGGAGGACAGCAGAGAAACCTGTCTGTGCCCATTTTGGGTCACAACTGTTTTCTCATTAGCCAGCAGCTTCAAAGCTCTTGCACGTTTTCATTAGATCTGCATTCACTGTACATTCTGTCTTGAGTCACATTTCAACTCCATTTTTGAGAAACAGGTCTGCTGTCTCTGCTCATTGCTTTAGGAGTGCAGTTGCTGAGGTCTTGCCTGGCTGTTGCTCTGTTTTCTCCAGTGTTGGCTTCATTCAAGAGTGTGTGAGCATGTATGTGTAGGAAAGAGAACAAGAGAGCAGATAGGGATGAGGAAGAGAATAAACTAACAAGCATTAGCCCTTTCTTTAAATTATTTTCTCAAAAATGCTTGGATATATTTTTTTTTTTCCATTTTTCATTTTCCCAGGGGTTTCACCCTGCTTTGCAAGTAGGGGAATCTTAGAGACAGAAAAATTGAGATAAACACTGTTATGCCAGAAATTATTATGTAATTTCTCTGTTTGTTTGGGTGGGGTTCTTTTATTATTCACAAAAGATATTCCCTTCTCTAATTCATGATAGTCAAAATTTCTACATACAAAATATCTTTTTTCTTTTTACATGGTTTGAGCTATATATTGACCTTAAAGTGTAATTCTTTACGGTGGAGGAATGAGTCATTTGCAAAAAAAAAAAAATCCAATACAATATTTAATACGTTAATGCCATCTGAGGGTAGCTTTGAAAAAGATACTTAGCTGTCCTTGCTCCTAGATTTCTGTTTGAATCTGTATACTCTCATCTTTGGAAGTCCTAGGAAAGTTTAGTTATAAGTTTTGTTTTTCTGTTGCAGCAGGGACTTACCACAAAGTGATATTTTAAAGCGGGTCAGTAAAACTGGTCTCAAATTTTCAAATCTAGCCTGACACATAGCACCTTAAAGAGATCTGATTTATAGACAGTGCATGCTCAGCACTTTCGAAGGCAAAGTCCCCCTCTTGTCTTTCAAACTGAATGTTCAAACAGAAACATCCCAAAACATCAGACATATTTTGGAAGTCAAAGTGAATCTTTTCTGTAGCATGTTTGGTGTCACTGACTGTTCTCCTTTATTCTCTGCTTTTCCAGGGATTAAGATACAGAGATTACAAAGTCTTTCTTGTAGCCCTTGTATGAGGAATAGAATAGGGGGCCCTATAAAAAACCTCTAGTGTTTGTGTTCATTATTTTCAAGAGCTCCAGCTATTTGTGTGTCTGTAAATAACCATTTAGCAGCAGCAGGAGCAAGTCTGTTCCATTACACTGAAGCACCAGCCTGGAGGATGCCTGATCAAACTGTCATCTGCATCTTTCAGACTTCACACCTGCTTGGAGTCAAGACAGTTTTGCATTCATGGCTCTCTCCCCTCATCACGCCGGCCAAAGCGATCCTTAATGGTAGCACTGAGCTGCAACAGCAGGTAATTCAGACTTGTAAAGAAAGGACCAGATTCTACTGGTGCAGATGCAGGCAAAACAACACAGTTCTTACACTGAAACCTTTTCACTGCTAATAGGCCCCAAAGACACTGTCTGACTTCCTGCCATAATATGCATTTATTCATTCCTTTATCACCGCAGAGCAAAAGTGGTTTTCACCTGTCACAGAACTCCTGGAACTCATCTTCATGTGCCAGTGGCAGAAGGGTTTCTTTGAAAGTCTCATGGGAGAGCCATTTGCATGCAGCACGTCGTGGACATGTTCCAAATGCTGCTGCACCACAGGCATACCAATGCAGAGGGCTCATAAAATAGGGTTTGTCGTGGCTAGTCCTTGAGAGGTGGCATATTGGGGAGAGGAAAATAAAAGTATTAATTGAGACTGTAGCCATTCTCCCCTTCAGAGAAGCGTGTCATCTGCCCGCCACGGGCAGCGCGAGCCAATGCAGCTGACAGAGACCTTCACACGAGGGATACCTGAAGAGACAGGTGGGAGGATGGGAATAAAGGATTGATAGGGAGGGACTCCAAAATTTGCACATATAATTTGTAAGGCTCTTTATTCAAGGGGTGCAGATGCAAATGTCAGGGCATTTGTAGCTTAGTTTATGTCTAGTAAGTAAATAAGTGGCAACTGAGCAAAAAAAGAAAAAGGTCTTTTGCGACACAGAAAGAACTTGCACAACTGTGTTACAGGATCCATACAAATACAGGGATTAATGGACAGAAAGGCACATAGTTGAAGAGTGTACTGTACATTTTCAGCATCTTGCTTTTTGACTATCACAGATCCTGTAGCTGGCAGAAATAACCACCAGTGCAATTCATCATTTTGTTGTACAGTCGGTCCTTTGCATTTATCTTCTTTCACTGATGTGATATATAAAACTTGGTGATCTCTGGGTATGTTATTTTCTATTCAATAAAATATGTTTACTGTAGTCTCAAGGTATGTGCAACTTGCAAAAAATGATTAAAACACCAGGAACTGACATAACAGTTCAACATAGAAGTTTCCAGACAGGAAGGAGAGGAAATGTTAGTGTTCTGACCACCCATCTAACTGGCATAAACATATTTTGAATATTTCAAAAATATTTTTAGTGCTTTGAATTGTCTATTCCCTGCCTGTTGGAGCACTAATTCATGGAATTGCATTGGTGGTTCTGCTACAGGAACAAAGACTCCAAGACTGGAAACAAGAGACTATTAATTTTTCAGCATAAGAGAAAAGATACACACATGGATTGAGGCTGGAGCTCTGAGTCAGGAATTTCTTGTAGAATGTGCTTGAACTTGGGGAACCAGAAAAGGTAGTTTAAAACCTTGTTATCAGGAAGCTTAAATTTTCCATACATAGAGCCACATCCCTATGTCAAACAGAGCTACTCAGGCTGGAAATGTTGAATAACTTCATTAGTGGTTCACTGAGGTATCAGAGAATATGATTGTTAAATTTGCAGATTAAGGATTGAAGGACTGCAAGGATCAGTATTCAAAGCTGTGATTATGAATTGGAGAAATGAACAGAAAAAATGTGAAGACAGCTTTGTAAGAACAGGGACAGCACAGGTAGGAATGCTGGCTGCAGCACTGAGTGAGGGAGGTCTGCAGGAGGAGTCCAGAGAACTTCAGCACATCCCGAACTGCACTTCAGCCAGCTGTGCTGTGCTGCTGAGCGAGTGACAAACACCACCTGAGCTGCCCAGTCTGAAGCCCTGCAGGTGAGGTGTGTGAATGCCCCAGGCTTCCCTCTCCTCTGCTGGAACAGTCTGACCCAGCTGGCACACTCACTTCTGGAGCACTCAGATCAATTAGTCTTCAATGACAGTAGCCAGAAGGATCACAGATCTAAAAAACCATGGCTTTGAGGAAAAACTGAATAAATTGAAATGGTCCAAAGATGTCAGGGCTGCTGGGGGTGGGGAGGAGAGAAAACAAATTGCTATGTAGTGATAAGAATCTCCTTTCTCACATCTATATTCTGTCAGTAGTATTCTGTTATCATTGGACTTCTAAGGAAGCATCTCTAGACAGCAGCATTTAGCTTCTTTTGCTCATCTACAGTATAAAAATATTTATATTAGTTTCCTTACTAAATAGATGGGAGGATGTCAAATAAGTCCCATTTATCTAGGCCAGTTTGACAGAGAGAATTAATATATTGCTGTTTATTGTTATGCAGTATGGCTTTAAAGTTGAAATTCAGTCAAAACGACTGACTTTGTGGTGGAAATATCAAAGTTGGAATTAGACTTTGTATTTAGCTGCCTCTAGTAAAAGAAGTTTCCCATATTTACTTTCAAGTATCTAACTCAGCAGAGACAGGAAAGTTTTGAATGTTGTTAGCATGTGGCCTATTAGCATTTCACATTTATTTTCAATTGTTTATTTTATGGTATTGCTTAAATCATTCTGGGATCCACACCCATTAGGGCATTAATGATTTTCCTTTTCCTTGTCTTGTCACTCACTTTCCAGCAATTAAGCTGCCTTCCCTTTATCTGATGAGCACTGGATTTATGTCCAGAGTATACAGAGTTATCTACACAGAGATAGACAGTGCCCTTCATTTATAAACTAGCTGTTTATTTTCAAGGTTATTTATGAGGGGCATAGATAACATTTCTAGTTAGGATATTTCATTAAAAGCTGAGTCAAAGTTTTAAGCTTCAGCTAGGAATGGACAGTACTTTGCAGGGCACCTCCAGTAATTGTAGCAATTTTCTTAGAATAACATACTCTTCCATGAAGTGCCTCTGTAATTATTTATCTCATTAATGGGATAATCTGCTTTTATCAGCATGACCATGTGAAAATGCCTTTCAACACACAATGCTAATGTCTTGTGTGTGTTTTTATGAATTTTTGAGCTTTTGAAGTATTAACATGCTAAGAATGTATCTGTGCAGTAAAGATATTAGAATAATTTCCTGTCACTGTCCTAGGGCTCACATGTGTATCAACATTGCAGGTGCATCCAGCTTCACTGAACTGCTTTGCCTTGGTATCTTTCATGCTGCATTTACACAATGGTTATTGTCCCCAGTATTCTTTTCAGGAAAATTATCCTTTTCTGATTTTGTTTTGGTCTGATCTTTTCCCTTTGTAAGTCTTTCATTTTGTTCACTAAACTAATATTGTTCAAGTACAAAATGAATCTAGATCTTCACACTGGACTTTGCCTTCCTGTAGCTCAGTGAGGTTTGGAAATTTTACATGAGCAATTACTAATTCTATTTCTCCTTGAGAACGTGCTCTGGTATTTTCAGGGACTCCAGTGCTGCCTAAGTTTGCTATTTGTCTAAAGAGAAGCTTATATTGCTGTTGCTAATGATTGGAAACATGCACAAAAAGCTGTTTTGAAGTATTCTGCTCTTAAGTAAATTACATCTTTCTACTGTCAGGAAGTTTGAACGAGTGAAATGTCCTTCAGCTGGCTATTTAGTGTAGCAGCAGAGGACTAATGCTTGCAAGGAGCATTAGAGGTGTTGCTCATCTCCAAGAGCTGCCCCTTGGGGAAGCCCTGAATTTGTATCCTGGTGCTTGTCCACTTTGACACCTTTTCATCTCTCCCTGTTTCCTCATATCTTTATCCCACAAAACTGACCCTGCTACAAATCAGTTCCTGTGAGATGTATAAAAACCTGTCCCCAGAAACTCAGGAACAGTGATTGGTATTGGAGATGAGGAAGCTGTGAGGGTGACTTGAAAGGATGTGACATTTCTGTTCTCCACTTCTGCATTATGGCTCCTATTTTCCTTGAGGAAGGAGACAAATGGGGCTTGTTTCCAAGCTACTGAATATAAAGTTGAAGTAATTGCATCCGCAAATACGTGGTCATGGTTTATATGGTTGAAATAAATGACATTGTGTCTCAGTGCTCAGTGATGCAGAAAACAGAGTTAGAGATAGAAGCATATTTTTTTTTCTTTTAGTCTTCTCCCTGATTAACCAACATGTCTCATCTTCCTTTTATCTGAACTCTATCTTATATGATGATAACCAGCTGGGTGTTCATCGGGGTAGAATCTGCAGCAAAACACCTGTGACACAGACATTTACAAGGTACTTTAAGGGTGCTCCTCCAATATTAAACGTTGTTATTCATTTTGGGAAATCGTGAGCATACAGCACACAGAGCAATATATCAATTTGTTGTGCTTTAGCAAACAAACAGTGTTTGTAAAAGAACCAAAACAAATCTGCTGTTTGCCATGTCTTATGGATAGGTTGCTGTACTAAAAAGTATGGAGCTTTCCATCAGTGTGCTATGTAGAGTTCAAGTTAATGCTTTAGTAGTACATTTCATTACCTTTATAGCTATTAAATACTTTGGCATGGTACAATTAAGTTACATTTCAAAGAAAATGTAGATTCATAGAATCATAAAATTGCAGTTTGGTTTGTTACTTCATAGGAAACATTATCTTCATTTTTGAGAGTTGTGTTACTATACTTAGTATTGATTCATGGCTGTTTTTCTGTGAATAAAAGCAACATTTCTCTCAAACTAAATTTGGTTGATCATGAAATATAATCTTGCTGTCTTGCTCACAGGAAGGAGGCCTTAGGTGCTTGTAGGAAGAGCAACCTGCCCCAGGGCAAGAGCTGCCTGCTGTAACTCAGGCTGGACTGAGCACATCTCTTCTCCCCTCTGGAATGGGGACAGAGTGTCCCTGATGCAGCTTTGTCAGATCTGTGAGCTTGTTTGAACTGGTGCCTAGGAACTCCCCTGGACAGGCTGAGTTTGCTGGCTGCTTTCCAACAGAAGTGTTACAAGTGTTTTATGAGAACAACAGGTGAGGTGGGCTGACCCTGGCTGATGGCAGGTGCCCCCCAGAACCACCCTCGCCACTCCCCTCCCCAGCTGGACAGGGGAGAGGAAGTAACAAAAAGGCCTGTGGGTTGGGATAAGGACAGGGAGAGATCACACACCAGTTACTGTCCCAGGCAAAACTGACTCAATTTGGAAAAATTCAATTAATTCACTACCAATCAAAATCAGAGATAAAACCAAATCTTAGAACACCTTCTCCACACCCCTCTTTTTTTTCCAGACCTAACATCACTCCTCATTTTCTCTCCCTCCTTTCCACCAGCAGCTCCAGGGGACAGGGAACAGGGGCTGTAGTCAGTTCATCACAATTGTCTCTGCTGCTGCTTCCTCCTCAGGGGAAAATCTTCTCACGCTCTTCTGCTGTTCCAGCATGAGGTTCTTCCCATGGAAGACTGTCTTCCACAAAATTCTCCAATATGGGTCCATCCCCCAGTTCTTCCCATGGGGTCAGAGCCTCCTTTGGGCATCCCCCTGCTCCAGCAGGGGTTCCCCTGGGCTGCAGGTGGATCTCAGCTGCACCACGGAGCTCCATGGCTGCAGGGGGATCTCAGCTCTGCCATGGAGCTCCATGAGCTGCAGGGGCACGGCTGCCTCACCATGGGCTGCACCACGGGCTGCAGGGGAATCTCTGCTCCGGTGCCTGGAGCACCTCCTCCCCCTCCTTCCCACTGACCTTGGGGTCTGCAGGGCTGTTTCTCTCACATGTCCTCACTACTCTCTCTGCTGCTGTTCCTCTGCAGTTTTTTACCCCATATTTCTAAAATCTGTTATCCCAGAGGCTCTACATTTCTTACTGATGGGCTCAGCCTTGGCCAGTGCTGTGTCTGTCTTGGAGCCAGCTGGCATTGGCTCTACTGGACACAGGGGACACCTCTCACAGATGTCACCCCTGGATCCATGCCCCCAAAACTTTGCCAGGCCAACCCATGACAATAGGGAAGAACACCTCCATGTGGGCACTCAGTCTATTTCTGCACTTGTAGGGTTGAAAAGGCTGTGTTGGAGTATCCTTCTATGCTCTCTACAAAGTAAAGAGTCACGGTGTGCTGGACAAGAGAGAAACACACAGACAGCAATAGCTGCAGTGGAAATCTATTCCTGCTTTTCCCTACCCGTTTGCTAAAGACAGCTGCAGAGAATGTAGTCTGGGAACCCTCAGCACTTCTGCATAATTTTGCACTTAGTAATGATTAAAAATTTGCTCATTTACTGATTTCTAAGGAGTTGGTTCCAGTTCAGCTGTGGATAAGTTATTTTCCCAGCTGCGTCTAAATGATAGTTTTCATATTCAGCACCATGATTAATGATTTCAGAAACAATAAGAAAAAAATATAGTTTTCATCAGTATATTTCTAATCCTTGTGAATCTGGAAAGTTTCTGTAAATAACCTAATCTTATCTTTAATTGTGTTGGTTATTTGTGTAGGTTTCTTTGTCCTTGTTGATGCCTCACCTGAATGCTGTTAAAAGGTTTCTAGCTGGGTGCCATGTGTTTAAGTAGCCACTGTCCTAGCTCATACTGCTCACATGATAGAGTTCAAAAGCAACTTGTTCAGTTCCAGTTTCAAATGAGAATAGAAAAGAATATAGTGCGGTGATACAAATCTAAAGCAATCCAGTTGAGCTTAGCCCTCAAAGTAGCCACCATAGATGTTTTATAGAGCTATGGCCACACAAAATTACTTCTCAGTAGTTCATTTCATATGTGTTTGTTTTTATTCCCAGCAAAGCTGAAGTGCCACCAAACTGTAAATAGAATCCTGAAATCTTGAAATATTCAGCTGCAGGCTAAGTGTTACTCCTCAAGCATCATTCCTTTTTGTGAAAGCTGTTCTCTGCTGCAGCCTGAGTTACTCTGTTGGCAGAACCACTTCCTGGGGCACCCAGATGAAGGAGATGTAGCTGACAATTTGTCTTCAGAATCCCCTGTTTGCTTTAGGAAGGCTTATTATTAATAGATGCCTTTAGCAGATAGTGAGCCTTTTAATTGACAATTTCCAGTCTGCAGAAATTGCTCATAGTTCACCCATAGTCATCATGAGCTTGTAAAGGCCTTTTGTTTGCTCCTGCCATGAGCTCAGTGTCATCACAGCCATTAATCTGAATAAACTGCATGTTGTTTATCTCCATCATTTCTGTGAGCTGCTGATGAGCTCTGTCAGTCTCACAAACATTGAGATGAATGGGTTTCCTTGGAAAACCATTGCTGGGACAGGAAAAAAACAATGACAAACGAATAAAGCGCTGAGGAAAAGAAAGGTAAAGTTAAAAACTGGGTGTGAAATTGAATTGCCTGGATTTGAAAATGAGATTAGATTCTTTTTGGCCAAACTGCTGGTGGCTTGACTCTGAATTATCTGAAGTCAGCGGGAATGATGCCTGTCTTCTGTGGGAGCAGGATCTCATGTGGAAATGGGTGTGCATTTTTTACCAGGTAACTTCCCAGTCAATAGAGCCTTTCAGCTGGCTGAGTCCATCGATTAAGCTGAATACAATATGACCCTGCAGACCACGCAGCTGATCAGACACACGTGCCAGGCAGTGCAGTGATGGAGCCCAAGGCTCTAACCCAGATCTGTGCTCACTGTGTGAGCAAACCCAGTGTGAACAATCCTCTGGTGAGCCCTCTCCACTTCCACAGAGCTCTAACAAGGCTGATCCTGTGAGAGCTGCAGCTACAACAGGACATAAATTTCATCCTGGAAGGGAACAGTGCTTTTATACTTTTGTAGCCATGCTCAGTGTGCATTTGGAGAGAAATTACAAATTAATAACTTAGTATGTTAGACTGCACAAATTATTTCAGTGGGTCACTTTAATGGCTTTATTTTTACTGTTACACTGAAGTTTGGAGTGTTTAGTGAAGAGACACTGGTACCCACATGCTCATCTGAACCCCATTGCACTGCAGCACCTTTTAAAGGGTCAAAGTCCCTTGTAGCTGCTGTGGGAGAGTCACCCTGTCTCACTTCTCACCCTGTAAAGTGCAGTGCAGGAAACAGAGGAAATGCAGCACAGAAATCCCCTCCAGGTTGCTGTGAATATGCAGAGACCCCTCTCTAGAAACAGAGGGAGAAAGCTTCTTTCATGTTTATTTTTAAGAACCTGAATAGTGTGAAAAACTTGCTAAAGTGGCAATTCTTCGGATTCAGATAAGCTTTCCCCATATATTTCTTATCTCCAGTGGCTGCTGATAATGACTGGCCTTCTCACCTGCAGAGCTGCTCAAGAGTACATTACAATGTCAAGTGCTAGAGGAAATCGGGCACATATTCATGAATGCAAGTGGCAGCTTATGTCCCAATTTCCAGTGAGCAATTTCATTTGATGTGACAGAAAGCATGCAAATTGGGATATTGGCAGGAGCAGAAAAAGTTTTTTTGTGCATACAGTGTTACAAAAGAAAGCACCAGTGTCTACATATATTAAAATTAATCTGTTTTTAAGGTAGCAATGCTTTAAGGAACAGCTCTTGCATTCAGTGTTTTAAAAGCAGAATTAGGATTACACAACAATTTACAGAGACGGTTTTTCATACTAATGAAGATGTAATTCCTGAGTGTGACTGTCCCCAAGTGCTATCAATGGAAAGTCTACAACTCTAAGTCCCAAACCACAAGTTAGATACAACAGTGTCTGATTGTGTGCCTGATGCTAATTAAATAATGAGGATTCTGAGATTGCTGACCTCAAACTTTAATTGGTGCTTATAAAAATAAAAGGAACCCCAAACCTGGAGATCAGGCAAATTCAGAAGTTTGGTTTTGTTTCCCCCCCACTTCTAAAAGATTTTAGAGATCCAAGTGCACAGTGACACTGTTGATGTATTTATAGTTTTCTCTGGGTTGTGAGGTTTCTGACTCCGTATTATAACCGCAGAACATTTGTGCAAAATACTGGCAATAAGGAAATAAGAAGCAGCAGAAATACTGGCAGATTTTGTAATCTCCCTTTTTTATTTTCTCCTTTCCTGCTATTTGCTTGGCTTCTTCACTTCTTCCTTGAGGCGCATTTCATATTGTGCTGCTGCTTGTGCACATCAATCACACCGGTAGCTCTTACAGAGTAAACCAAGTAATTGCAGAATTACCAGTGCAGTAGATGCTTTTTTTTCCCCTTTGGCAGGGATCAAAACACAGGATGGATCATGGTAGTGTGCCTGATCTCTTGTTTAGGTCAGTGCTGCTGGCACCTGTGGTCAGTGTTTCTGTGGTGGTTCATCTCTTTGTTCCATTGTTCGACTGCTTTTTAAATGCCCTACTAAATGACCACTTTAAGCAAATTCTGTTTATGGATAGAATATCACTGTAGCTTCTGGAGTAGGACTTGTGATGAAAATTTTTCCTCATCTTGGACTGTCTATTCAGTGATTCTCTCCCACAAAGAAAGTTTGCCAATTCCACATTCAGACATACTCCATTAAATATGTCACTCTATCTAATTCCAGACATCTGATAACTGCTTACATCCCAGAGAGAACCTCTGAGACTGGGACTAAGCTGTGGTCTTACTGGGGAGGAAGAGGAAAAAAACAACAGTGTTGTTCTACTGGCTATTTTCAAGGTGATACAGTGGAAAATTTGAGGTTTTGTCAGTGTTTAAAAGTGGTAGGAGCTGGAGACAGAATGGAGCTGAAGCTTTTGATAGCTTATGTTCTGCAGATGGGTATCTTGGAAAAGACTAATCTTGTATTGTAATGCTGGACTATGTTCTAGATGGAGAGAATAAATTGAGTTGGCAGAAAAGATGAGCTGTACTTTGTTCCCATAACTGAATTACTGGCCTGAAATGAAAGGTGGAAGGGCTGGCACGTAGACACCAGAGCCTCCAGCAATTTGGGGACACCCACATCCCTGCAGTGACTGCATCCATGCAGGCAGGGCATGCTGAACTGCAGAGGAAGAGGTTTCCACCTCAGAAAGACAGGCTGTAGTCACGGCACCTGGTACAGTTCAGAAAGAAAAATGTTGGAAATGTTTTCTTTTCCCATTGCTTTTTCACTTAGGCTGCTGCTCATGAGGGCTTGATCCATGCCCACTGTCTTCCTCTCATTCCTGGCAGCTTGAAGCTCTTCATTTATCTGAAATATTTGGCCACTGTATTGCATCTCATATTTCTCCCACCCTTTATTTCTTAAATAGTTTGTTCATAATTTTGAGAACCGAGTTATTTTATAGCAGGTGTCTTTTCTTCACTCAGATTCTCACAATATCCCAAGGTAAAAATTTTGTAAGAAGTTCGGTATAGCCTGGCAACCTGTAGACCACTGCAGAACTTGCATTCTCTTTGCGTTTTTCTCTCCTGAGCTCATTTACACCTTCAAATGGTTTCCTGCTGTCAGTTTCCCTAATTTTCTCCTGCATCTCTCCTGGTTGCTCTGCCAACGTTCCTGCTGCCACCTATCGTGAGTCTGGAGATGTCATCGCTGTTCCTTAGGCCACGTTTGCACCGAGCACACACATTTAAATATGGATGAGCCTGGATAGATTCCACTTTGTCTTTTGCCTGGCACTGCTATAATCTTGTCATAAACACTTCCTAAAGGATTGCCACATTGAAAAATTTAAGAAGCTGTTTAATTTAGTCACACTGATTAAAAATATTTACTTCTTTAATGCACCTCGCTTGCTTCTATTTGTTATTTTTACTGTGCAGCTCGCAAATTTGTTGAGAAAAAAAGATCAACAAATAATGATACTAATCTTAGTAACTTGCATACTTTTGTTATGAAAGGCTCATCTTTTGCCACTTTCTGCAAAGGAGGAGTTGGCAGGCAGGGAAGAAACACACAGTANATTTATAAAATATAAAAGAAATATAGTTAAATAATAAGGCAGGGAAAAACTTATAAATGAAAAGACTTTCAAATCATTTTATTCCAGGACTTCAAGCCTGAATTATAGTATCAGTGGCAGTTTTGCCACTTCTGTCACTAGGAAAAACTTTTTGCTGCCCTTCAATGTCTGGTAAAATCAACAGTCCTCTGAGAAGTGTCAGGTTATTCGTGACTTTGGCTCTGAATGCAGTAAGCTCCTGCTTGATGTGTCATTAGTTCAAAGCCAGTAAGGACGAGCAGGTTTTGCCTGTTCTTTGTCTTTCATTCCCCTGGATAGCTTGCCATATCTAATTAATATTTTGTCACTCATCACTATATAATTCCTCAATGCTGTCTTCCATATGAATTGTTTTAATCTATTTTGCTCTTTGTACCATGTGTTGTATAACGGGTTCCAGCCAGTAGACAATAGAAGCAGCTGCCTCTGGTGTTAAAAAGTGTGGCAAACATGTCCTGTTCTGTGCTGCGCTGCTTTGATGCTCAAACCTCATGGTAAGGCCCAAACCTCAGAAGCATGAAATAAAAATTAGTCTAGAGAGACAAAAAATCTCTTATTATCACCAGCAAGTAGCAAGAGTCCGTGTTACCTTGTTCATCATTCTGTGCATCAGATACATTATGTATGTGTTGTTGGTGGTGAAGAAATAAATAATAGAAAATAATAATCAGTTCAAAGTATTTCCATGATAAATATTTGTAAACAGACAGAGCTGCAGGTTTGTGGAAGCCTTTCTGGGGTTGGAGATGACCATTCTGTCAGCCATGGTCTGACCCCAGCCCACAGCTCAGTCCCACAGGCACTCACTCCCTGCATGCAGCAGGATGGGGAGAGGGCAAAGTGAGATAAAACACTCCTGGGTTGAGATAAAACACTCCTGGATAGAGATAAATCACTCCTGGGTTGAGATAAATCACTCCTGGGTTGAATAAGGACAGTTTAACAGGTGAAGCCAAAGCACACAGACAAAGCAAAGCAAGGAATTCATTCCCCCTTCCCACGGGCAGACAGGCGTGGGCTCCCCCATGTGCAATGGTGACTACCAGGGAGAAAATGAACTCTGTCCCAGCCACAATTAACACACCATTTATGCCTTAAAGAACTTGTCCAGGAGTGTCTCAAGAAGTTGCTTGAGAAATCTTTAGTGGTTTTTTTTGGTTTTTTTTTGTTTTGTTTTGTTTGTTTGTTTGTTTTGGTTTTGTTTTTTTTCCCAACGTTTATCTACTCGCTATATATTGGCCCTTCTCTCTTTGGTATGGTATGATGGGAGAGACACAAAACCTTACTGGAAAGAAGAAAGGAATTAACATTGATAAAAGTTCTTGAAATGTGGCTGTAGTAAATTTTTTTCCAGTTTAGTTCAATTTGTCAGCTTTTGTCTCATTCAGAATGGGTCCAAAAAGCCCTTCAAAAGTCTTCCAAATACCTTGTGAGATTAATTTGGGTGTATGAAATGTGAGTTTGCAAAATCATATTGTTTATCAAAGGACTGAGTGACCACCCTTTACAAGTTTTTTAGATGTCATAAATGTCTTCTATTCTTTTTTTTAATGTTTATTTATTAGAAGTCATGTTAATGACTTCAGCTATTCTAAAAATTAATGCTATTTTCTGCAAAACTTGACTGACATTACTTTGACCTAATTAATTTCTAATTCTTTAATCTATTACAGCATTTACATGAATATTCTTAATCTACTTCACAGGTTTTAAAAAAACTGAGCTTGTTACCCTGGTATTTATCTCAGCCATTTCATGTAACTGAGATTTTTGGAGCCAAATCCTCTATTTCAGTTGAGAAATGGAAGGCAGAATGATTGGAAACAATTTACAGAGTATTTTTGCATTGTTGGGAAGCCTCAATATGCTGTGAAGTGTCTCAGCAGTGCCTGTGCCAGCACATGCTCTCAGCCTGCCATGGCCCGGGGCTGGTGCACACACAGCTCTAGTGACCTCCTGGAATAAGAACATTTCTCTTGTTCTTTAGGCTGCTGCTTTCTGCCTTCTCTCATGGCTCTTTTCTGTGGAGATACAGAAACTTAACTGGCAGTGAATTGTCCTCTCCCTGTCATTTATGGGTGTTTCCACAAGAAGTTTGTGGTTTAGCAGGAACCAGATATTCCTGGATCCAGATATTCCACAGCAAGCTGAGTGCTTTTTTCTTTCTCTTGTCTGGTGGGCCCAAGAGCAGAGGGTAATCCAGCCTGGCATTTCAGCTGCTGCTGCCTGCAGGCAGCTCTTTGCTTAGGAGGGCAGAGCACCGATGAGTGCCAGTGCACCTGGAGCTGCTTTTCCTGAGACTTCCTCCGTGCCTCCGACTCCCTGACCCGAGTCCCAGGAACACGAGGGCGTGCACAGGCCCCTGAGCTGCTCAGCTGCTCTGGAGCGGGGGGCAGCCTCCTCTGCCTGGCTCTTGCCTGCCGGGCTGGTGCAGCTGCAGGAATGCTCTGGTCCCACTGCAGCAGCCCCTGGTGCTGGGCTGAACCCGTGCAGGGATGTGGGCATGAGCTAAACAACCCTGGGTGCACTTCAGCTGTCATTAACAGCTCCCTCCTCCCTCATTTGGATGGAGAATACTTCTTGTATTTTAGTTTTCCTTGGGATAAAACTCCTTGAGAATTGAAATCTCAGAATATCCTAGTTTGCAATCGATGCAAACGTGCTTATCTCTAGCCTTGGGCTCGAGAGGCACTCAGCTTGCAGCAGTACCTATCTAAATGGATTTGCTGACTCGAGTGCTTTCCAAGAAAACAGCAGGAGCAGTTTGACCTCTAAGTACTGCTGCACTTCCATGTGTCCTATGAAGTGGGCATCTTCATTCCTCTTGCTCAGAGATGTGGATTCTGGAGCATGCCAAAGCAGGGGATAAGAATGTCACCTGCTGCTTCAACCATCAATATTTTCCCCTGTCTCTTCAGCCCCATCTCAGCCTGATTTACATCTTCTGTGGAAGTGATAAACAGAATTGGACATTGGTGAAGGTAACTGGGTTGTTAGAGTAGAAAAGCCTTTCCCTTCCTCCTGGAGGTGTAAGAACCGCACCCTTTGCTCGCCTCAAGAGCTTTATTTGGGCAAAGCCACTGGAAATAAATTCCAGTCTGAGCTTTGGCCTAAAGGAGCCAAAATGCCAAATCTCTGGTGAAAGATGGCCACAGGGTCAGCTGCTCTCATCACCCCAGGCTGCTTTTAGTAGTTGAAGAGAAGTCAAAAAACATCAGGAATTTGGTTTTTTGGGTTTTTTTTTGAGGTTTCCTGTAGTTCTTTGGGCTTGATTCTATTTGAAGATATGTATGTTTTAGGAATCTGTGTAGAAAACAGTGATCTATATTATTATTGAATCACAAAAGCTATTTACTGACAGTGAGACTATAATGTGAGTCCTACCATATTTCCTGATAGTTTGAGGGTAGGATAAGCATCAATGACACTTTAAAGCAATCTTTTCCTTTTAAAAGACTTGGATGTGCATAGGATTGAAGAGGGATTTAGACATTTAATGAAAACAGAAGGGAGTGGCAGAACCATTTAACCAAAATGGATCATAACATAAATGGGAATTGAGCCAAGTGAGGATGTCAGGCCACTGAATGAGATAAAAAGTGGCATTAAATCCTTCTAGTTCTCATACTCAGAAAAGACCCGACCTCTTGGTTCTGCATGTCAGGAGCTGGGGTCCTGCTAGTGCTGCTGCACTCATTTTCTGGAATTAATAAGGGTCTTTTGCTGAGCATAGAGAGTCTTTCTTTTGAAGCCCTTCCTTGCTTGGGGGAGAAGGGCATTTATTTATGCTTATGAAGCCAGATTTCACCATGCACACTACATGAGAAATCCCACTGAAATCAATTAAAGAATATGTGTCATAAGTGACCATCCAGTATGAGGAAGGGTGACAAAATCTGATCTGTAGATAAATCACAGGAGGAGAAAAGTCTGTCTTCGTACTTTATTTTTATAAATGCTTAAGAAAACACAAGACAGATTGGTACAAACATGTTGCAGAAATGGAGGTGAGCAGAATTTCTTCCGAACAGCCTGATAGCTGGGCTGTACCCTACAAGATTAAGCTGCTGGTGAATACATAAATAAACTAATTAGCAGCATTTTCTGTGGGAGACTAATATCCTGCTGTATTAGCCCAAAGTACTGGGAACCAAAGAGAAAAGAGGCAGATGAAAAGATGGCAAATAAAGGCCTTTAAAGGAAAAAAAAGACAAAAGGAAAAAGAAAATGAAAAATTCTGCCTCTGAACAGACTCCAAATGGAAGATTGGCATGGAGGATGCTGGTATTGTCTCCTACCTTCTGTTAGGGCTGTCTTATGGCTTGAACTGAGGAAATCTAAACTTTCTAGACTGGTGTGAAAGGAAAAGCATCTTGAATTCCTTGGCCTGATGCCCTATTGAAGCATCAATTCATATTCCATTTCAGAGGGGGCCTGGCTAACCAGTGCTTCTGCTGGAATCCTGAAAAGCTTCCACAGATATCCAGGCATGGATGTCTGGCAAACAGGAGCTGTCTGCTGAAACCCACAGCCAGTGTCCACCCCAAGAGCTGGACCTACTGAAAATCCCACCTGCTCTACCTCCAGGTATGGGGAGATCAGCAGAGAGCTGAGCAAGGGTGCAGCACTGAGACAGAACTCGTGTGGAGCACTCAGTTGTGGTTAGAGACAGCAAAAGACTGAGGAGGGAATGTGTCACTTCTCAGTGAATAATTAAAGCCAGAAAAGTATAACATTTATTTCTGATTAAAATTTCTTTAAAATTACTGCTGTGACTATTGTACATCTTGATGATTTTTAGGCAGAAGCACAAAGTTGTAATTAAAATGAGTGAATTTAAAAGAATGGTTGCTCTTTTAAGGATATTTGAATAAAACTAGAGAATATATGTGCCATGCTAAGAAGAGAAAAAAGGAAAAAAGGAAAAGGAAGAAGAAAAAAAGGAGGAAGAAGAGGAAGAAGGAGAAGGAGAAGGAGAAGAAGAGAAAAAAGGAGAAGGAGAAGGAGAAGGAGAAGGAGAAGGAGAAGGAGAAGGAGAAGGAGAAGGAGAAGGAGAAGGAGAAGGAGAAGGAGAAGGAGAAGGAGAAGCTTGTCAGGGTTCTGAAGACAAACGTGAAGGAAATTGTGTGACCTCCAGAACATTTGCAGCCCTCCAGCCTGTGCTGGAGATGAGCAATTGCAGCTGGGGCAGATGATGGGGGCACTGACCAGAGGTGAAACCCCAAGAAATCCCAGGCAACCTCAGCATTTGTGTTTTCTAAAGTGAGGCAGCAGAGAGGGGAGTGACATCCCATTGTGAGGCTGCATGTTACAGCTGTGTGAGGAACAGGCTGTGGAAATGTTGATGAATTGCTTGCTGTGCTGGGCTCCTGCCCCTGGCAGGGATTCCCGTGCTTGGACCATGGTTTATGCACGAGGTTTAGACAGAAGGGCACTGAGAGGTGAAGACACCCTTTTGTTCAAACTATAGGTGGTTAAATGTAGTGAATTCCTAGTAGTGCTCAGTTCTAATGACAATGCCTTTCATGTTCAAAGGATCTTTCTTCTAAGAGTTTGGAACTTTTTCAAATTATCAAGGGCAACCTTAAATCTTTTCAGCTTCCTCTGGTGCGACTTATGCAGCCTTCTGTGCCTCCCATGCTGAAGCCACCCCTTGTTGCTCACTGATGACTCCCTCAGGTTTTACAGAGAACATTCCTGTATGTGCCACTTGCAAACTGCAGGTTGCTCGTGGCCGCTGGAGCTGCCCTGACCAGCACAGGGAAGGTGGCTCTCAGTGGAAAAGTGAGTTCTCCCCTTTGCTAGGGAAGTGATGGGGAGGAGAGGGAGGAGGAGGCATAAATTTCCAATTTACTGAATTGACAGATGTAGTCATTTGAAGTATGTCAGCTTTTCTGAGATGCCTTTCTACAAATTCATAAAAAATAGATTGCAGCAATTTTGTGCATGATTGATGATGGTGCATACTTCATCCAGTTTTAAACTTTACAACCTCATGTGCTGAGCAGTTTTTCCATATCACTTTTTGTAGGACAGATAAATATTATCTTGAAGTCTGCTCTGTGTGTTTTACTGGCATTATTAATATGTTTTGTGTTCAGTTCAGTCCCATTAAAATCGTATCTTCAAGCACATCAGGGAGAGATGTATATTTATAATCCCTGTTAAGAGCTTGCCAGTCATACAGTCTCATGCTTTTCCTCCTTAATTTTTCAGTTTATCAGTGACTGTGACTGCAGAAGCAGTGGGTGCTCTATTCTGAACTGTTTGCTTTTACATTATTACTCCTTAATATGGCAGTTCCATCTTTCTACCTCTGTTCCTTTGCTTATAGCACCACTGTAAATTTATGTTCTACAGCCTCCTGGATAACTTCTATTACCTTTTGTACAAGTCTGGGAAAAACATGAATAATATTTTTTGAAGCCCCATTCTGTCCTCTTCAGGAGGACATGCATGTGAAGTCACTATTCATACAGAAGACTAAAACAGATTTTAAATCTCTTAAATTTATGTAGCTGGCTGAAAAGAACGGATACTTTTTATGTCATTAGGTATTTGTGTGATAGTCACATTGCTTTATCATCCTTCTCCTTTATCACTTCTATTAATAATCATGTTTATTTTCTATCCAATTGTTCCTGGAACTTACATCCCTGGAGCCATAAATATGTTGAGAGTGTGTACTTGTTTATGCAATTTCACTATAGCCAAATTGGATAACAATGGCTAAAAGTGATGAGGCTTTAATTCCATTGAATACTTCATCAAAACCATAAAATAATAGATAGTAATTAAATGGTGCAAGCGACTGATTAATGCCTTGTGAAGTTGCACATGTAGTCTGCTCTCTTGCTGCTGTTTTCAAACAAAGGGCAGTGACAGTCACTCTATGCTTCATTGACTTGTGTGAAAAAAAACAAACCTTGTACCAGGCCACTTGCATGGTCATTTCACTGCTGACATCTCGACACAAACCCCTTCGGGGTCTGACAGAGATCACAGAGTAATGACCTCATTTAGTGCCACGGAAATCATTGAGCATTAATGCTATAAAGCATCAGATTTTGCTCATTATTATGCTAGAAATATAACTTTATGCCTGTTTATTGGAATTATTAATAGCAAGCTGAGGTACTAAATGGTGGGTGGGTCAGCCATGCTCCTTTTAGTCTGTTTAGGACTGCCAAATTCCACTTTCCTGTGCACATGGGAGCAGTGAATCAGTGCACGCAGCTTCCCCTCACAGGCCTGTTCATACACAGCTCGAGCATTCCTGTCTGCCCAAGTCACTGCTCGCAGCTTCAGCCTTACATCATTCCAGAGACCTGCTAAGGACACTACAGCTGAGCAGTGCTGTCTTGAATCCCTGCACAGCTCAACGCTGCTGCAGGAAACGTGCCTCATCCAAGTTTTCGTAGGTGACGTTCTCCTCCAGTTCCAGAATTGTTTTAATACCTCTGAAGCGCTGTGACAGGTGAGGTGAGTCTAATGCCAGGATCTCAGCTCAAGTGTGAGGGGCAGCTGTGTGCTCACATCCCCTCAGGACGTGTCAGAGCTGGTACTGCTGCCTGTGGCTGTAGTTACATCTGATGCCAGCTGGCACCAGGGAAATGGTGATCAGGATCACTTTCTTCAGCTCTTCAGGAAAACACATTTTATTTTATGCACACTGGCTCTTCCCTCAATGTTTCTGGGTTTATTCCCTCTTAAAAGGCACTAGATATGTTTCTACTTCCACTTGTGTGGAAGATACTTTCTGGAGATTAACAGTGTCATGTCATTTTACTAATGAAACACAGGCATTTCCAACTCTCCTCTGCAGTATAACACTAGGAAATCGCAGAACCCTGGCTACTGACATACTAAACTTTACCTGGCTTCCTGATACCCAGCCATGCTTTGTGTTTCAAAGCACAAACATGCATGTGATACTCAGAGGTTTGAAGTTAAGTGCCCAGATACCCAGGAGCAAGTTTCATCATCAAAGATGCTTTTCATGACAGAAAGCAAATGTGGCTTGGCGTGTAAAGAGGACAGGAACAGACTTTTCTCACTGGTCCCCAGTCACAGGAAAAGAGATGATAAATTAAGATGCTGGAAATTCCATACGAATGTCAGAAGCCTGTACACTGTGAGTTGGTTTAACACTGGAACACGTTACCCAGCGAGGCTGTGGTGTCTCCATCCTTTGAGATTCTTAGAACCTGACGAGAAACAGCCCAGGGCAACCTGTCCTAACTGACTCTGCCAGCAACAAGGGGCAGGAGGAGATACCCCCAGAGGTTCCTTCCCACCTCAACTACTCTGTGATTCCTCAGAGACCAAATATTTGGTGCAGATTATGTAATGGTGAGGAAATATTAAATATAGGTGTAGGAATACAGGACAGAAGATAGACTCTGCAAAGTTATAACAAAGACAATTTGTACACTTATCACAGCTGGTGTATATTTGCTCCTGGAGAGGATGTAGAGCTTACAATCATCTCTGAGAGGAAGGCCAGGATGTGAGCTAATACTCAAGTCAGTGCTTAATTAACCAAGGAAAAATATCAATAGAGGTGCATGTGAATGTCACAGATAATATGGAAATACAGTTTCTAATTTATGCAGTAAAATCTCTAGGCATGCCCACTCCATATAAATGAGATCTAGGCCAATATTAAATAGAAAGGGTGATAAAGTAGGGAAAGAAAATCTAATCTGGAGCAGCTTGCTGCAGTATTATCAGAGATGCACTGATAGGGATCATCTGTGTTTCTGAACAACTGTACTTTCAGTTTCACAAATATTATTTTAAATGAGTTAATTTGTCATTCAGACTTCTGTTTATAAGTCAGTGCTCCACTTTGGTTCAAACAAATCCATGAATGTACCATGGTTTCTAAGCTGAAACCACTGGATTGGTAATACAAGGTATCTTGCAGAGGAGGAGGATCTGGCCTGCACACCCAGCGAGGGAGGGTGCCCACACCCCACCTGGGGCCTGCAGGGTCCCAAACAAAACAATTCCTCCCCTTTTCCCTGCAGATCCTGTGCCCTCCATTCCCAGGAGTGGTGCTGGCACATGGATCTGGTGATGCACATTCATTTGTTATGTGAACATCTGGAAGTCACGTCCGTGGAAGTAAAGAAAGGTGTTTGCTCTGCTCTGATATTGGGAAAGGCAGTGAGCTGACATGGTCGTTGGTAAGAGAACCTGCTCCCTGTTGAATCATTCAAACCCAGCTAAATCTTGATGTGTGCAACGAGAGCCCTGTGATCTTGGATTGAAATCACTCCAGTAAATTGGGCATTGCTGTTTCTGTAACAGGCCCTTATTTGGAGGTCAGATATGCTTCAGTGGCATGGATTTACACTGAATTTCTGAGATGTCAACTCTGAAATCTGAATGGAAATGGCTTCAAAGTAATACCCACGATGTTATGTTTCCCTTTTCTATTGCTGTCTAAGTAATCCATCCTGCTTTAGTTGTGTCCTTATTTTCCTGCTCTTGAGCTCTAAGCTTTGCATAGCAGCCACAATGCTTTCTGCACAGCATATCAAATGGCTGGTGTAGTCCAAGCAGCAGCATCTGTTCCAGTTCTTGATCTAAGCCTCCTTATTCACCCAACTTCATCCTTCACTGAGACTTCCGGGGACCTTTTTGACAACAAAATAGTAAATCTTCCTTGATTTGATAAATCTCTCTGTAAGCATGTGTTCTGTTCATGAATGCTGCTGAGTAGGTCTGGAAACTGTACAGCCTTTCCTTATAAATCAAAGAGAATGTGGCAGTGAGGGCAGATATTCTTCACAACAACCTCATGCACAGGGGTCCATTCTTCCAAAAAGAATGTTAATTCCAGGTGGGAGCCAAACAGTTCCTACAGTCTGGGTGCTTTTCTTGCATCACTGGGAATATCCAATCTTGCCATACAAGGCCTTGTTATGATCAAACACTTCATAAATTAACAGTGCTACTTAAAACTAAACCTACTGCTGGTAGTAATGATAATGGTCTAGAGAAAATCCATCAGGCAGGAATTCCCAGAAGAATTGTTTCTCTGAAGTCTGTGGATTGCATGGGTTCTACTCTTTCCCCAAATACCTGCTGCTGATGGAAGCAGGATATTGTGGGCAGATTCTTGTTTGGCCCATTGCAGGAGCCCTGTCCTTACTCAGGGTAACTGGCTGTTTCAAGTATCTAAATTAATTTGAGCCAGCAATTTAATTTTTAAATGCTCTGTGTTCCATGACTATAACACACAGTTCTCTGGTTGTGTTAATGACTACTATATTCAGTCTGGTCAAAACAGTAAAAAAAGAGTAGCAAAAGGAATACCCATGGAGAGTGGAAGATGTGTGGGGGAAAAAAAAATCAATATTTTACAGCAAGAAAGCACCAATATTATTGGGGAAAAAGTGATTTTTCAGATCTGCTAGTAAGAAATACAGTATGTGAAAAATGAGGAAATATAGAGATGACTGAATCCATACACTTAGGAGAATGAGTATGCATCACTTAGTGCCTCTGTTTTTCACACCATATAATTGATTTTTTAACTAATTCTATACCCAGAGAAACTAATCCTTGTGTGGAAAAAAAAAATAAAAAAATCATTGGATCTAAACCAGTTCTTATTTGGACAAATAGGTCGCAAAACACTGTTCCAGGGAAGCCTGTGCAGTAATACGGGCACAGATGTGTTGGTCTGCACCGAGTTTTGGAACGGGTCTGACCGTGCCCCACCTGCCCAGGAATCACTGCAGTGCTGTACCCAACCCGGTCAGGACAGTCACACATCCTGGGAGGAGCATGAGCAGCACGGAGGGTGCCCAGAGCTGGGTGTTGCTCTTCGTGCTGCAGCTTTTCAAGGTTCCTTTTCTCTGTGGATGTGACAAAGTTCCTCCCGGCCATGCCAGACCCTGTGCCCGCTCCTGGGTGCTGATCGCCGTCGCTGTCCAGGCTGAGCAGGCTTCAGGCTCAGCGTTGTTCTCTGCACACCCACTCCTCTGCTCTCTCCTAAGAAACTCCAGCCCGTAGAATCAGTGCCCTGCTGTGCGTTCCCTTTTTGTGCTCCATGCCAGCTCCCAGCCAGGAATATCGCATCACTGCAAGGAACGTTTCCATTAATGTAAGTGCGATTTCCTGGTGCTCCAGATCCCTTTATCTGGTGCTCATATGCACAACTGTCTGTATCTGAGCACTGCAGAAGGATGCATCCAGAATTCATTTTCTTTCTCACGTAACATGAAAGGTATTTCTGAAAGAGTAACTACTGAAGTGATGAGAATCCTCCAGGCTTTGAAGTCCAAGCTTTGCTGGTGTGATTTCTTCAAATGGCTCATTTGCCATTTGGGGAAGTGGCATTGTTGGGTTTGGGTTTCTTCACCCCTCTCTTCTGTTTTGAAATTTGATATCGCCCAACAAGGCCTATTTGGAGGAAGCTCAAAGCTGCTGTTGTGTTTCCCAACAAGAGCTCTCCAATATATGTGCAAAGAGGAAATGATTTGGCATTTCTGAACTGTTCTTTTGGTTGCCCCTGTGCTACTTTGAGATGAAAGTGTTTGAGAAGATGGTGGTGGGGTGTAACACAAGCTCTCCAGAAGCTAAGAGCACTTCTCAGAATACTTGTTTCTGACTTACAGAGTTTGATAAGAGCAGATCTGAGTTCTCTGTGCACCCAGCTGGACCTTTTCTGCAACAGTTATTCAGCTTCTCAGATAATCTCTCACAACGAGGATTTGTCTCGGTGTTTGTTGCCTCAGTCTCATCTCTCCCTCATTAAAATCAGCTCTCAGCCAGCATAACCGAGATACATCTGCAATTTGTGCAGTCCAAGCTTCCCTGTGGCTGGATATTGAGAGAGATTATATGATGAAAAAATTCAGTTATGCTGAAGAACAATTTGATTTACCAACATACAAAGAAATCAATCTTAGAACTCATATTAAAAAACCCCTCAAGTCTCTCAAACCCTCTTGTTACTTAACCACTTTATTTCTGCTCTCAGCCCTGGCTGGAGTGTCACTTCTGTGTGTTTGACTTTTCCCATGGGAAGCCATCTGCAGGCTGACAGTCCAACATCCACATGGATTGGGTCCAGAGAGACCCCAGAGCATCACTGCTGAAACTCCTGACTCTGCATGCACTGAGCAGGGTCTGCTCTGCCTGAGCAGGGTTTCATTGCAATCACAAATACTTTCAGTCAGGCTGGGCACTCATCCTCCTCTTCTTAGAGCCCAGCAATGGCAAAAGCAGCTGCCTGAATGAGAGTCTGAGGAGGTAACAGCTGGGCTATGGTTTCTGCTAATAAAGAACACAGACTGTGCATGCATCCATTTAGAAAACCTACAACAAAGGAGTGTTAAAATGACAAAGTTAAGGTCACAAAAGTTGAGCTTTCCTATGTTTTCTGTGCAGCATTAATTCTGATATTTTACACACCTTAATGTTGTTAATCTGAAATTATGGGTTTCCAAGCTGTATTTTTTTACTTGGTACCTTTGCTTAATTTAAGAGCTGTCATAAGGGAATGTGGTCCAGAAAGAAATCAAGAGTCTGGAGGGAATGAGTACCAAAGCCTTTCCTGCTCAGAAAGTGCAAGACACACAACCAACGATGGAAGGATCTGAAGAAGGCAAAATGATGGGTTTGTGGCTTTTTCTTGTGGCAAGCGAATAGCAGAGAAATGGGTTTTATCTCTAAATGTACCAGAGATCTATTGATTCTCAGCATCCTACTCACATCAAATGAAAATTTTCAAGGCTGTTTTCTACTTGTGGGTTTTTCTGGTTTTGCACTACACAGCTAAGATCCCAGGGTTGTAAACCGTGTAATTGTTGAGCAATCACAGTTCAAGCTGAGGCCACTGTGATCTTAATCTTGAATATATGAAGTACTGTATAATAATCTGAAAACTCAGGTTTTATACAACTTCTGTTAGGTACTCAAGTTTAGCTGGTACTTCTTATTCAGTTCATGGTCTGTAAAAATGGCAAAAACTGTAACCTTAACACCCCAGAAAGTTTATAAAAACGAATGCATTGATGTCTGAAGCATTCACACTGTTCTGATAAGCACCACAGAAAAGCCTATGAAGAAATGAATAATTCTGTTTTCAAAGCAGAATCTGAATAGCGTGCAATAAATAATGCCTGGTGAGGGTGAATAATGAAGGGAAAATAAACTATTGAAAGCTACACATTAGTTGAACATTGCTCATTCTGCACACTGAATGAGGCAAGGGCCTTATGGAAACCAGCATATGTGACAGTGTCATTTACAGTGCTATCGTGGTGCCTGTGCACCAAGCACATGAATTACTGTTTCACAGGCAACCACACCATTTTGTGTGCTTGATTAGCAGCCTTTATGTTGTAAGCATAGCATAGTTTTTGTGTGCAGTAAATAAGTTCCATGGTTTTTAACTCATTTCGAGATCTGAAGACTCTGAAGCCTTTTCAGTTAAATGGTTCTAGGGTTATTCTCCTCTTTTATGTGGGGGAACAATTCATTCTCCTTGCTTTAGCTCTCTGAAATGCATGGACTATTTTGTCTGAAACTAAGAAAGAAAATAGCTAGTGAGCCTGGTGCAGGTATTTCACATGATGAATTATATTTATATTGCGAGAACAGAATTCCATCATGGAAATTGATGGGCAGGGTTGGTGAGTCCAGTTTTCCAGTTTTCCTGCTGTACCACTGTTATTCAGGAATGTGGTGGTGGCTCACGCACCTCACAACAGCAGCGACTGGAGATGCCAGGCTGGTCAGAGCCACCAGGCTTGTTTGTGTGTGTGTCCTGTGCTGCTGTTCCTCACAGAAGGAAAAATGTGTAATTATCGCCCTTCAAGGCTTCAGGGACAGTCTGGTTGGCTCCAGGGGCTGAGGAGGAATTCCCTGGTGTGATAAATGGGTTTGGTAAAGAAATACTGGAAAATACCAATAGGACTGGAAGGAGTCTCCACGTGTGAGACAGCAACGCCGTGTATGGAGATCTGGGCAGGGTGGGAGTGAATCTGACAGGTGTTCAGGCTGCTCACAGTCACTGTGAGGATGGATTTATATCAAGTTTGCTGCTGCCAAGATAAATATTAATGCTGAGGACACAGAAAGGTGCTAGAAGAAGATGGCCAGTCTAATTTCCCTCTTGGTAGGAGACAGAGAATTTGGGATTTGCCAAAAGCCATGAACAGCCTCAGAGCCATTGATCAATAAGCTCCTATTGCCCACAGCAATAGCTAAAGAAAGGCTACCATTCCACTTAAATTTTGTTTTTTGGCCTTTTTTAGGGGTAATCATTACTTTTTATCCACTGACAACTTCCCATTCTACCATGCAGGAATCATACATTGGCTTATTTCATGATAAATTCTTAAGTGTTGGCATCTTTTACATCTGAATCCTTGTGCACTTGGTTAAGAAAAGCAGCCCAGATCACCATGCTGTACTATGTCAATTGTTTACTCTTCCATTTACCCCAAGAACACTGTCCTGCCCTTTCAGCTTCCTTTGGAGACGGATGAATTCCCAGAGATGTCTAAAGCAAATCAAGGGCTTTAACTTAACATGAAACAATGGCAATTTAAAAATTTTATAAGGGTGCCAACCATGCTGGTTTAATTTTTGATAAGGGATGATACTACATTTCTGCATTTTTAATAAGGAGACTGACAAAAGACTCACTTAAGATACCTAGAAAGGCAAACTTCTACACCAGGACTGTATGTAATTCAAATGTTAATGGTAAAGATACCAGGACAGTCTGTCTTAAAAAAACATCATTATATGCTCACTAGTGTTGCTGCTTAAAAGTAGAAAGATTACTTTCGATTTGCAGACTCATTACACAATGCTTTCAGGTTCTTAAGATTGATTTGGAAATAATTTTCATATTTTGAAATGCTGATGTAGTAAAATGCAGGAAAATACCACCCCTCACTACAGTAAAACCAGAAAGAACTTAACTTTACTGAATTTCTGTTTGTTCAGGGAATTAGTCTTTGAATTTATATTACCAGATTTTTTAATGTGTTTCGGAAAGATAAGTAACCTTAGATTACTAAAGTCTTAAGAGAAGATTGATGCCATTGGTTCAAATTTCATTTGCAAGTCTAGGATATGTGTTAGAACCAGTAGATCATAACACAGGCATATAAGGCACAGTTATATTTGGTTTTTAAAATTTGGACTATCTAGTTGCACAGCCCTTTAAGAAGAGCTATGCTTATCCATAAAACATTTATATTGTGAAGACCACTGCAAGAAATATGCAAGGTTGGTTTGTGCACTTTGGGTATTTTGGGGGAGTTGAATTGTGAAATGGGATCTATCACCATTCATGCATCAGATGTGCTGGGTGGGCCGAATGGAAGAAGATCAGTTCAGTTGATGGGGAATTCTCAGAGGGTTTTGTGCAGTGCTCTGTTACTTGCACACTCCCTCACTGCCAGGCAGTGCTGTGGCCCACGAGCCAACTGTGTCACCTCTGCAGTGGATGACAGAGCCACCCACCATCCACACCCTGCACATGTGGCACAGATGGGGACTGAGGGGTCACAGGGCAGAGCTCCCTGAGGACCCCGCACACCCCTCGCTGTGGGAGGTGCAGCAGGAGATTCCTGCACTGCCCTCAGCTTGGGGGTAAGAGCTACAAAGTTGTTGATTGTCTTTCATGGGACTGTTCAGCCCTGCCTCATTTTTCTTCCTTCTCTCCTGCATAAATTTTCCTGGCCTGGCAAATTTTTGAGAGGCCGATAATGCTGTCAGACCCTAGATGAACATGAATAATAGCCTGTTTGCACAGCTGATAACTGAGCTGTAAAAACGAATCTGCTCCCAGATGAAACTTGACATGCAAAATTTAAGCTTGGGGAACAATTCTTTGTACGTATTCTGAAAAAAAAAATAATTACTTGGACTGCTTAACTTTAATTCATTCCTGAAATAAAAAAGCCTACAGGAGGGTCAGCAGAGAAAGCTCCTGTGTTTTGACATAGAACTTGGAATTAGCTTTAAACATAAAATACAGCAAACGTTTAATCTGCAATAAAGTTGAATCTGCTCGTTTTGCAGAAGAACAATGGCTGAGGGTCGAAGCCTTGGGTTCTGCAGTTGCCAGATGGGATCATTTCCAGAAGGGAATTTGGATGGTAATCAGTGTCCGCTGGGATCCATGCCCACCGCTCCAGCCCGCGTGCCACAAAGGAGAGATTAGGGGCAGAATGAGAATGTGCAAGGCTGGCACGAATCAAAGGGACTCCCTGTAAAACCTATTACATCTGTGCTCTAAAAAATGCACAGAGAAACTGACAGTCAGGAAAATGCAGTTTTGATTGTGCTTTGATGGCTGGGAAGCTAAAATTGTGTGGGTGGGTGGCTAAGTGTAACTCCATGTCCATGCCAGCTTTATTTGACTGGGAGAGCCGGAGTCAGGCCAATTTTCATTGTCCTTTCAAGACTTTCAGAGCAGCAGGATAAATAAAGGAATGAAATGGGGAAATGAATTTATAGACTTTGGGTGTCAAATGATTAACAAAAGGCCCAAACCTTGGTGTTTTGTTCTATTGATTTTGTTTTGGCAAGGCAAAGATAAGATTGTGAACCTGTACAAAGGGAGGTGGTCTTTACTTCCCTCTGTGCCTTTGTGGTGGCTGGGTAATTTGCTGAATTGAAGTTTCACTTTTGGACTGAAAGCAGGTGTTACTCTACACTGGATTATGAGATACAAAACACCGTGCCACGTTTTTGGGACCCACATGGTTGGTTAGTATTAAATCAAAACAGATCCAAACATTTGGGTGGGAATATATGAATTTCTCCAGCGCTTGCTTTGTGCTGGTAAGAGAAATGATCTACTTCCCAAATCAAGTTTCAGGTAAACTACACCAACTTCTCATGGTGTCTGGGAGCCCCTGTTAGTCCTTGAGGCCTTGGCCTTGGGCAGGTGAGTGTGCCCATGATTTGAGCCCTAGCTCTCTAAATCAGTTTCCTTAACCTCATCTGGCCGCAGGATTTATCATCTTCCAGAGGAAAGGAACTTCCAGATGTGTGTCCATGGCATGTGTGTGACATGAGCTCCTGCAGGGCTCTGTGTTGGCCTGGTGCTCTCCTGGGCACCGTGGGCTCCTGTGCAAGGACCAAGACAAGCTTTGAGGACCAGTGGGCAACAAGTATCCAGCAATCCTACCGCTGTCACAGCTTGTACTGCAACAGAGAGCTACTTTAAAAGTGCAGGAGTTCTGATCACTCTGGACACTTTTAAGCTTTCTAAAGTGGAAATTAAAGGTAGACAAGGTTTTTCTGAGACAATAGATTAGCTTGGTTGGTCAGAGCATGGTGCTGATAATGCCAAGGCTGTGGGGTCGATCTCTGTATGGGCCGTTGACTTCAGAGTTGGACTCAATGATCCTTGTTGGTCCCTTCCAGCTCAGGATATTCTGTGATATGAGCACGAGCCTCACAAGGAAAAATTGCAGTGCTTTGAAATGCTGTGGAAAGTGCTTGTGGAAGTTCCAACTGTGCAAGTCTGACAAGAGCTGAGCAGACACACTAACGCATCCCTGCTGGGCTTCACCACAGCCAGAGGAGAGGACAGGGCTGGAGCCCGAGAGGGCAGCAAGTCCAGGACCAGCTGAATTGATGGGTTAGTTCTACATGTACCACATATACTTCAGTACATGCTTGTAGCCTTTCTGTCTTAATCCATCTAGTTAGAACCTGACATCTGTGGATCTGAGAAACCTTTGCCTTTGGTGAAAGAATTGGGGATGAGGCAATATTTTGAAGGGTGTACTGGAAAAGGTTAGAGGAGAGCTGTTTTATGCTTCTAGAAATTCATCTCTAGGACATGTTATTCTGAAGTGCATCTATCATTGGATACTTTATGTGATATGACAAAGTGCCACAGGGATTGATCCATCAACTGCTGTTGTTTCAACACGGTGTAACAGGCAGGGAATCTGAAAAGACATGTTTTCTGAAACTTTGTTGAAAAGAGCTGTGGCTCTGGGAGTGCCAGAGTCAGGTCTGTAACTCACACACACACATGGATTCTACACATGGCCTGAGCTCTGCCCTGACATTTGTGAGAAAAGGTTTCTCAGCTTCAATGAAATAAGTTTTTCACAACTCAGTTACACTGATGGCTCTCCCAAACATAAGGGAATAAGTCTGCACTGCACAATTCCAGGGTCTCTGGTGAAGCTCTACATAGAGACTCCCAAAAGAATATTAGCATTGACTAAGCAAATCACCATGGAAAGTGAGGACATATTTGAAACTGGGCCCACATTTGCAAGATGAAAATTGGATTATTTTTCTATCCTGAATATAGATTTCCTGTGTTTCCATTTTCTTTCCCTTCTCCCTTCCTCTTTTTGGGGGGATTTTAAAAGCTAATTTGATTTCTATCCACTCGGAAAAAGAAATAATTTCCCTCTAACCAAGCTCATATCTTTTGGTAATGCTCAAATCTCCTTCATTCTCTCATCATTCAAAATTGAAAGTGAGGAGATGGCAATATTTAATGGGATAGCTTAAAAAGATTATTAAATACAAGCTGGTGTATTGAAAGAGAAGGCAGGGAAAAAAATTTCAGAATCCAACCTTGAAAAATTTGCTTTTAATGAGTTTTCACTTTAAAAAGGAAAACAAGTATTGGGTTCACATTCCTTCATAAAGAAAGACATCCTTGTCAAGCAGCTATAAGAATTCACAAATTGGATGACAGACTGTGCCCGCTGCTTTAGCACGAAGGCAATAGATCCAGCACGAGCTTGAAAGCAAGATGGATTTTAAAGTGCTCTGCTGTCACACAGAATCCATACCAAAATAATGAGAAACATTCCACACAGACATCATCCTAAATTCCCATTTGGGTATTATTTTCTCATTGATGTTGTAATTAATGCTAAAATAATTTGTCTGTGAGCCTTCAAGATGCTCAGAGCTTTCCAGAGGGCTGCTGGGAGCCGAGGGAATGTGGCCCCTCGCAGAACCAGACCTTGTCTCCTCTTCTGCCATCCACACACAAAACACCACTTTGCAGCACTGGAGCCTGAACAAATAAAGTGTGGGAGAAAAACAGAGCAAGCATCTAGATAGAAGAATTTTTTATTTAACAGGAAAAAAATTATCTAATCCAGTCTTGGTGTTGCTCTTAGTTTTTCCCTGTTTGTGTCTAAGCCCTTTGGGAGGCACAGAGCAAACAGCAGCCTGCGGTACTGATCTGCAGCTTTACAGCACTGGTATATGGTCACTGTAGAGCTACACGAGACACTGTCAGCTTCAGTTTTGCTCCAATTCATGATTCCTTTGTTAGTAGTAATAGGATGAACAGTTTGAAGTAAGACCTCTTGAAAAAAATCCCACTGTACTTGTTACGAACTGTGGCCTCAAGTCTGCATTTTTGTTAGCTTTCACAGTGATTAGTCACTGTACAACTGCAAAGAGCAGAGCAGTCTATGGCAGTGCTCCTCTGGCATGCAAAATATCTTGCCAGACACCTAATCCTCACTTTTTTTTCCCCTCCTTGGTACCTTCATTCTTATACTCATTAAAATGAATGGAAAAATCTCCCTGTAGAGGTGGTAGGTTTGGTTGCACTCAGAGATCCGTTGTCTAGGGATACTGCTGTGGCAGGGTTTTCAACCTTGGGTGGGAAAGAAGGGCAGTTCTGTGTTAACTCCTCTCTAGCTCAAAAAAACCCTTTACCAATGGACTTGAAAGCATCTCTTACCTTCCCCAAACTCCCTTGGAAGAATTGCTATGGAGAGGCAGGAACGAGAGCAGGAAGTGGAAGGAGATGGATTCGATGCCATACTGGAAAGTGGAGTGATGTGGCAGGGCTCTCCAGGCTGTGTCCCCAGGGAGCTGTGTGTGTCTCCAGGGAGCTGTGTGAGTCCCCAGGGAGCTGTGTCCCCAGAGAGCTGTGTGTGTCCCCAGCGAGCTGTGTGTGTCCCCAGGGAGCTGTGTGAGTCCCCATGGAGCTGTGTCCCCAGGGAGCTGTGTTCCCAGGGAGCTGTGTGAGTCCCCAAGGAGCTGTATGAGTCCCCATGGAGCTGTGTGTGTCCCCAGGGAGATC